>JADRCD010066268.1:0-11606 GCA_019843815.1 Montemys delectorum | reverse complement strand
TCTATGATGTCTTCTGCCCCTGAGATTCTCTCTTCTATCTCTTGTATTCTGTTGGTGATGCTTGCATCTATGACTCCTGATTTCTTTCCTAAATTTTCTATCTCCAGGGTTGTCTCTCTTTCTGCTTTCTTTATTGTTTCTATTTCCATTTTTAGATTCTGGATGGTTTTGCTCATTTCCTTCACCTGTTTGATTGTGTTTTCCTGTATTTCTTTAAGGGATTTTTGTGTTTTCTCTTGAAGGGCTTCTGGCTGTTTACCTGTGTTCTCCTGTATTTCTTTGAGGGTGCTATTTATGTCTTTCTTAACGTCCTGTATCATCATCATGAGAAGTGATTTTATATCTGAATCTTGCTTTTCCAGTGTAATGGTGTGTCCAGGACTTGCTATGGTGGGAAAATTGGGTTCTGATGATGCCAAGTAACCTTGGTTCGTGTTGCTTATATTCTTATGCTTACCCGGAATTATCTGGTTATCTCTAGTGCTACCTGCCCTTGCTAAATCTGACTGGAACCTGTCCTTCCTGTGATCCTGGTTGTGTCAGAACTCCTCAGATTCAAGCTGTCTCTGTGATCCTGTGATTCTGGGATCCTGTGATCCTGGGCTTGTTAGGTCACCTGGGAGTGGAGTTTCCTCTGGGTGTTATTGGACTAGGTACAGAGCTTGTGCCCAAGGTCAGCTCAGGACACCAACCCAGAGAGACTGGAAGGAACCTGAGCCACTGGGCTGGCAGAGTTCCTGTGTGCCTGGTCCTGCTGGTCCCAGTTAATCCTCATCTCACTATTTCTTTATGTCAAGGTTCTAGGCCCTGAAGAGCTTGAGTCTTCCTATTCAGAATCTCTCATGAGACTAATATCAAAGTGTTTAGCAGAGCTTGGTTCTACAATTCTGAAGGATGGCCGAGGAAAGAATGGCATGCAGGCTCACATGATTGTTGCTAAGATTCAGTTCCTTGTAGTCTGTGAAACCAAAGCCTTGGTTTCTATATAGTTGATTGTAGGCCTCCGTAAGATCCTTGCCCTAGCTTCTTCAACATAGTACCTTAAGCCAATAAGGTATACATTGGGCTAAACAGACAGAAATTGCCATATCTTATAAGGTAATCAAAGAAGTTATAGCCCATCTTCATAGTCTGTTAAATTAAGATAATAAATTAAATTTAATTTCAATTTACTTTCAGAATTGATACATTTTCTTGTCTTGTGATTATTAGAATTCTTCTATCCTTCGGTCCCTTTTATTAACAACAGGAGGACAAAGTCCCTGATCACAGCAGCTTACAAGCTCTACAGAGAAATTTAAACATGGGGTAATAGTAATGTCACAAATTGTGGCAGAAAGCGATACAGGGAACTATACAATACAGAAGAACGGAGACAACTCAAATTAGGTGAGTTAGGAAAAGCTTTCTGAACCCAAGGTTTAAAGGATTGACAAGAAAAGATGGCCTGGTGGGGCAAAAAGTTTGCTCAGCAGTTAAGAGCACTGACTGTTCTTCTGGTGGACTCAGATTTAATTCCCAGAACCCACATGGTAGCTTACAATCATCTAAAATTCCAGTTTCATTGCCCTCTTCTGACCTCTGTGGGCACTAGGCACACTGTGGTATGGAGACATACATGCAGGCAAAACACCCATATACATAAAATAATTTTTAAAATAATTAAAGGAAGGGTAGTGATTCTCTTAATGATCCACCAGAACTGTAGAAAGAAAAAAATTGATCATGAGCTATTCTCAGCATGGGATGTGGCAAGTAAAATCAGAAGTTCTGGGGCTGGCTAGATGGCTCAGCAGGTAAGAGCACTGACTGCTCTCCTGAAGGTCCTAAGTTCAAATCCCAGCAACCACATGGTGGCTCACAACCACCCACAATGAGATCTGATGCCCTCTTCTGGTGTGTGTCTGAAGTCAGCTACAGTGTACTTAGATATAATAATAAATAAATCTTTGGGCCAGAGAGAGCAGGGACTGAGTAAGCTGTGTGGACCAGAGCAAGCAGGGCCAAGAGGGGCCTACTGGACAGAGCAGGGTTGACCAGAGCAAGCAGAGGTCCTAAAATTCAATTCCCAACAACCACATGAGGGCTCATGACAATCTGTACAGCTACAGTGTACTCACATAAATAAATAAATAAATAAATAAATAAATAAATAAATCTTAAAAAAAAAAAAGAAGAAGTTCTGCTCTTTGTGTCACAGTCCAGTGGGAAGAACAAATTACACAAAAAAAGAAAAGTTTATCTGAACACCATGTGTGATTAAGTTCTACAGGAGCACAGGGAAGCAGCTGGGTTGGAAGGGGATGGAAGGGGATGGATCAAGGAAGAGTTCACAGCAGAGATAGCTGAGCCAGGCTTTGAAACTGAGAAATTGTTCTGGTGTTTGTTCTTCAACTTTCTCCATTGCTACATTTAGGATCAAGTGGTTGTTTTTTATGTGTTTGTCTTTGGTTTTGGTCTTTTTGTTGTTGTTGTTGTTTAGACTAGAACCATTTTAACCAATTCCTTATCCATGTGTAACTAAAGAAACATCTAACTGAAATTTAGACTGTTAGGACTATCTACTGGAATTATGTCTTGGATATTTCCTAACTTAAGTGTTATCTTCAATATATGCCCACATGTTGCCCTTATAATGGCAGTATTAATATAAATAATGATAATAGCCTAACATTTGTATAATGTTTTCTAGTTCAGAAATCATATTCTGTAAGTGTTAAACATAAAGATTAATTACATTTCAGTAATATGTAAAATAACTACAAATAACTACCTATAATCACATCACCTAGTTAACTGTTTGTTAATATTTTTTGTCATTTGCTTCAAATTTCTTTTTTTTTTCTAATAATATGTTAAAGGAGCTAGCTAAGGATGTAACTCAGTGGAAGAGCTCCTATCTAACATGCATAAAGATCTGGTTTCACCCCAACAACAGAAAGAGAGAGAGAGACTTAAAGACAAGGACAGAAGGATAAAGAATCAACAAAAATGATTAAAAATGCATTTATGAAACATTATCTTTCATCCTAACTAAAAGAAAAAACTTAAAATATAAGGGGCTGGGAAGATGGCTCAGCCAGGAAAATGTTTGCTACAGAAGCAAGAAGCCATGAATCCTGATCCTCAGCAACTATGGACCAAGCCCAGCCAAGTGGCCTACGTCTGTACTCTCAGCACTGGGAAGGTGCCAACAGGAGAACCCCTGGAGCTTGCTAGTCTTGCCAAACTAGTGAGTTCCATATTCAGTAAAGGATTCTGTCTCCAAAAATAATGTGGAGAGTGATACAGAAAGACACCTAACATCAACCTCTCATCTCCACCTACACATTCACACAAATGTGTATGCACCCACACATGAACAGGTACACAACAAAAATGGTTTTTAAAAGAGAATTTGTGTGAGAGCCAGCTGGTGATAGTGGTGAATGACTTTAATCCCAGCAGGCAGGAGACAGAGGCAGGTGGATCTCTGAGTTTGAAGCCAGCTTGGTCTACAGAGCGAGTTCCAGGACAGCCAAGGCTATACAGAGAAACTCTGTCTTGAAAAACAAAATAAAACAAAAAAAACAAGAAGGAAAGAGAATATAGATGTGTATTATATACAGTATATAACATAAAGTATATATCAGTTATATCACATTGTGTGTGTGACTATATACCCACATATTGCCTTTATAATAGCAGTATTAATATAAATAATAATAGCTTAACATTTGTATAACATACACACACAGGCTTGGAACCCTCACAGTCTAGGATCTCAATAAGTTCACAACCTACAGGCAAGAAGGGTCCATTTGCATAACTCATAAGGAACAACACACAGGTTTTCCACCTGCCTGCACCCAACACTTAGGAGAGAGGGTAAAAGATGCTGCTGGCAAGAGTATGGAGCAGTCATGTGAGGTTCTAGCCTGCTCAGCATGGGTTCTAAGCTCACAGTGGTGGTCAGGGGTGGGGTTGGGGACCATATAACCAGAGCTATGGTCTGAGAAGGACCAAGCTAACAGGTTCTACCTAAAATTCTGTGCACACTTCTGTTATCATCCCAAGACCATAAGACTTAGGTTCACTCGGCAGTTGAGTCCTATAGCCATCAAACAGCACAGTCTTCTACTTTTCCATGTCCTGGCCAGACCTCCAGGTCCAGGATGAGTGGCTTCCATACTCAGGTCAGGGGATAAGGAATGTCATGGAGAGCTGAGTGTACCTGCTTTCCATGTCCGTGGTGACACTGCTGGGGGCATTTGTAAGCATTAATTCTGATGCCTTCCCCCAACCTCTGACACTGCTTTTTCAAGGGACTTGTGCAGACAGACATGAATGACAGGTACCCACATTAAGGCTGTATAATCTAACAATATACACCCAATCAGGCCCACAGCTAAAACCAATCACGGATACAAAGCCACTCACTTTTTAAATTGAGCACTAAGCTGGACTGACAGGTAAGAGATGGTGTTGAACTCACTGGGCCTTCATGAGCTCTCACAGATCAGAGCCAAGACAGAGTCTGTAAGTAGGTGACCGGAAGGGAAAACAAGTGAGAAGAGGAACCAGGCGTCCAGAATAAGTGTTGGGGTGGTGCTGAAGGGAGGAAATGGAGTTTAGAGGAGACCAGGGAGGGTCGATGAGACAGCAAGGAAATAGTATAGAGGCAGCTGTGTGTGGTGATACAGAAAATGTGGACATACCTTTGGATCTTAACACTGAGTGGCTGTTAATGAAGTATAGCACTTCTGTGATGCTGGAGGCTCATGGTCAGGTCTAGAAATGTCCTGGGCAGAGCTGCAAGTCTTGAGATTAAGCATTGAAGGGCTGGGGCTGAGGAAGAGCCTGGCTGGGCTGTGAATAGCTAGTAGGAGTTCGGGGTGTGAGTTGGTGCATTAAAGAATCTACCAGGCCATAGGGCCAAGCTGTGAGTACTGACCTGGGTGGTCTGGCCACTGGAATACCATGGCAGCATGAGCATCAGGGTGGGCATGAGAAGGAATTGGGGCTCCTAAACGAATCCTGACTAGATAGTTATGAACACAGGAGTTCTAGTGTGCAGCAGAGTTGTGACGCTGGTAATGGGGTCAGAGCTTTGGATCCTGACAGTGTGTTGAATAGTACCATTGTAGGAAGAAGAATGAGCTGTCCATGATGAGGTAGGAATTGTTGGCAGGGGTGAGCACTGGTGTAGGATGCAAATACTAACCTAAGTGGGCAGGACCACCAGAATATCAGGACAGGGCTGAGTGGCCTGTGACGTATAAAGCACTTTTAATTCTATCATTTTTGTGTGTACTTTGTTAGATGTAAATATAAATATTATTAATGTTTAATTCAGTGGCACAGTGCTTGCCTGAGTGGGTTCCTGGATTAGAACTTGAGTACTGAGAATAAATCCACAATAAAACTGTATTCATTAACTTATAAAAAGGATTTTTACATCATGACTGAGTTTTAACTCTGGAATGTAACAATATTTCATATGAAAATCAGTCAGTGCAATACAGTGCATCAACAGAGTAAAGGAGAAATATGTAATCATTCTAAATTATGCTGAAAAGATATATGAAAACATTCATCCTTTCTTAATTAAACAAAATAGAAACGGAAGGGAATACAACATAAGGCCACATATGACACAGTACTCATGTGGAAATTTCTACCTAATATCATACTAGTTGTATGCATAGTTGTGTGTTCATTGCTTTTCTCATTACTATGAAAATTCTCTGACAGAAGTAATTTAAGAAAGGAAAGACTTATTTGGACTAATGGTTTCAGAGAGAATTTCAGTCCATGGTGGTTGGAGAGACACAACCACAAAACAGGTCCATCTATGGCAGAGGAACCATGAAGCTTGCTCACATCCCAGCAAACAGCAAGCAGGAAATACTGCTAGAACCAAGGAGAGTATGACTTTCAAGGACCTTATTTTAGTACCTACTTCCACAATTCAGGCCCCACCTCCTACAGCCTTTTCCAACCCTCAAACAGCCCTGAGAACTGAATATCCAAGACTTGGGCCTATCAAGAATATGTTAGATAAAAATCATAACACTGGTGAAAGTATGAAGACTTTTGTGGCAGTTTGAATGAGAGTGACTGCCATATAGGCTCATGTGCTTGAATACATTTTTCCCAGCAGTTTGGGAAGGACTAGGGAGTGTGGCCTTGTTAGAAGAGGTATGTCACTACAGGCAAGCTTTGAGGTTTCAAAAGATACACCATTCCCCACAGTGCTCTCTGTCTCTTGCTTATAAGTCAAGGTGTGAGCTTTCAGCTATTGCTACCATCGAGCACTACTATGGTCTGCCATTGTGGATTCAAGTCTCTGAGATCATAAGCCAAATTAAATGCTTCCTTTTTTTAAGTTACCTTGATCATGGTGCTTTGTCATAGCAGTAGAAAAGTAACTAAGAAAATGTTTATCTAAAATCAGGATCAAGACAAAGATATTCACTTCACCATCTATAGTCAACATTTTTTTAGGAGTCTTAGCCAAAGCAATCATACAAGAAAAAGAAATAAAAGTTTTCTAAATTAGAAGGGAAAAGTAAGATTACCTATGTACATAAATCTTACACACATACACCACCACTACCATACCTATTAGAAATGACCATGGTGACAAATGTTTGAAATCCCAGATGCCCAAAAAGCTGAAGCAAGAGGCGTTTAAAGCCCAGGAGTTCAAAGCCAGAATGAACAACTGATGGAACCCCATTTTTAAAAAAGAATAAAGCTATTAGATCTAAAAAAAAAAAAACTTAATTAAATTACAGAATATAAAATAAACATACCAAAAATCAGTTCCAATTTTTAGATATCATCAATGAGTGATTCAAAAAGAAAATTGAGAAAAATGCCTCTTCTAGCACTGAAAATAATAAACTACTTGGGAATAAATCAAAATAAAGAAGTAAAAAAGTTTGTATATTTAAAATTACATAAAACATCTCTGAAATACATTAGAGAAGACAAGTTGAAAAATAGCTCATGTTCATATACTGAAATACATAATATTATTAAATAATTATCCAAAGGAATTTAAAGATTCAAGGCAAATCCTATCAAAAGCCCCAATGGTCTTTTCATAAATAGAAACACTCATTTAAAAACGTCATATGCCTCTAAGGACCTTAAACAACCAAAAAGCAATACAATCTTGATAATAAGAGCAAACTTCCCATGCTCACAGTTTCTACTTTCAATACTTCAAAGCTGTAACAACCCACAAACTGTAGTGCTGGCATAAGTACAGATATAAAGGCCAACGAAACAAAAAAGAAAGACCTCAGAAATAACCTCATGCTCAACTAAATTTCTACAAATGTGCCAAGACCATTTTTGGTATAACTTACTCCTCCAGGTAAAACATGGCCAGCACCATCTTGAATCACAGTGGCTGTGATAACCCATATGAGATCCTCACAGCCTAAAACCATTCTCCAGATAATTATTTCTTTATATGGAGGGAAGGGAAGGGCATGAAGTTCACGAAACTCAGAAAGCTCATAAGACCTTGATAAGAACTCTGAAAGGTACTGAACATTCCTGCTCCACTATAAATGGAGACTTATATATAACCAGTGTGGTGGTCTAAATGAGAAATGTCTCTCATAGGCTCAAATTCAAATGCTTGATCATCAGTTGGTAGCACTGTTTGAGAAACTATGAAGCCTGTAAGTGATAGAGCTTTGCTGGGGGGAAATACACTCACATCATTGAGAGTTTAGAGCTTTGCCCCATTTCTAGTTCACTCTCAGTGCTTCCTGTATGTGGATAAAGATGTGATATCTCAGCTTTCTACTCTGTTTGCTACTATGTCTCTCCCATCGTCATGGTCTCTTCTTCTGGAACCATAAGCCAAAATCAATTCTTTCTTCCCCAAGTTCCTTTTGGTCATGGTATTTTATCACACCCTCAGAAAAGTAATTAATACAGAAGTTGCTAAGTAGCACAGAGTGGGTTCATTACTAGGAAGACCTGACCATGCTGTCTTTGTTTTTGTTTGTATTTGTATTTGTTTTTAAAGGAATCTGGAAAACTTTGAAGCATTAGACTAGAAAAGCAGTTGAATGATGTAGCCAAGGCATAATGTCTGTTCTAGTAGGAACATGGGAGAGAGTAGTGCTGAGGGTAATGGAACTGGAATAGAGACCTGACTCCTGAGGTTCGGAGGGAAACAAGGACTTGAACAGCAACTGGGCTAGATTCTATTTGTATGACAGTTTGGCAACAAATCTGGCTGCCTTCTGCCCATTTCCTAAGACTCTACCTGAGACTAAGTTAAAAAGAGTAAGTGAGCACAGAAAAAACACAAAATGTATTATCTGGAGAGAAAAAGAACACTATAAAGCTTAAAGTTACAGCTAAGGCATATACTAAAAGTGTGAAGGAGATTAGTGTCCTTAAGGAGAGTTCTCCTGTTCCACGCTGGAACATAAAGAAAAGTGACACAAAGGCAAGACATCACCCAGCTTAGCTTCCAACCTGTAAAAGTAGAAACTCTAGAAAGCAACTGTTTCAGCCTACAAATGCAGATAATGATATGGTTAAAGGGGGTAAAGGGTCTATGCCAAACTGGCAGCCAAATGAGGTAGTGTTGTCTACATGGCACTGACTTTGAAGGCATAAAAAGTGCAAGAGTAGAGGGGAATTATAGATTCTTCCTCCATGGTTTCAAAGAGCATCTGAGGCCAGATGGTATGTTGCAAGAGAGTCTGTTCATGAAAGGTCAGGTGTGAAGCTATGAAACTAAAGCCTGCATTTCAGTGAAAACTCCAAGATGTTGAAGATTCCAGAGCCATGGGAGATCTGCCAAGAACCGCATACAGAGAATAGAACTATTCCCAAAAGAGAAATAGAAGTATGTTTCAGGCAGCAGAGCTGGTAATATGGAGCCATCCAAATGCTTTGGAACTAAACTCTCAGATACTAGACATGGAGCTACATAGAATTTGGTATCTGCTTTGATCCAGTATCTCTCCACTGTTTCCCATTCCTCCATTTAGCAATGAAATTTATATTTTATACCATTGTATGTTAGAAGTATGTAATTTATTTTTTTATTTTATAGAGTATCATAATTAATTAATATATTGATTTAAATTATAGAAGTGAATCTGGACTTTTAAATATTTTGAGTTTGACTAAATCCATTTTGCACTATGATATGACCATAAACCTATGGGAGCTAGTAGTGGAATGTGGGTGGTTTTGGATGAAAAATATCCTGCTCAGATATTTGAATATGTGGTACTGAGTTTGTGGCAGTGTTTGGGGGAGACTATGGAACCTTTAGGGGTGGGGACTTTCTAGAGAAAGTATATGATTGGGTTTGGGGTTTTGAGAGTTTATAGTCCTTACCCTCTTCTAGTTCACACTCTCTTCTTTCTGTATGAGATAAAGATGTGATGTCCCAGCTTCTTGCTCCAACTGCCTCCTTTGTCATTTAGGGTCTCCTACTAGAATCATAAGCCAAAATAATACTCAACAAAACTGGAAAACCTGGATGAAATGGACAATTTTCTAGACAGATACCAGGTACTAAAGTTAAATCTGGATTAGATAAACCATCTAAACAGTCCCATAATTCTTAAAGAAATAGAAGCAGTCATTAAGCATCTCCCAACCAAAAAAAGCCCAGGATCAGATAGGTTTAGTGCAGAATTCTATCAGACCCTCAAAGAAGACCTACTACCAATATATACTCTTCAAGCTATTCCACAAAATAGAAGCAGAAGGAACACTACCCAATTCATTCTATGAAGCCACAGCTACACTGAGTATTCTCCCTTGGAGATGAAATGGTTTCTGTCTAATCAGGAACTTGTCACAATTTCCTTTCACAGAGGACTTCATAAGAGATTTTCTTCTACTTATATCATGTGTAATATTCCAAATATATTTTAAAAACTGGTTGAATGCATATTACTTTTAGCTTCAGAAGATATCATATAAATTTAAGAGACATTTAACTATTATAAATTATTTTGATGACTTAGAAAATGTGAATACTGAATTGTATATTTTAAAATAAATTGTATTCCTTTAATAAAAATAAAAATAATAAAAAATCACTCATGTCCTAAAACAAAATAAGGAAATGACACTAGTAAATAACTTACACAAGTGACAAATATGGGCATATACAAATACAATCAGTCTCCCTAAGCAATGCAAATCGAATGAGCTATCATTTTTCAACTATTAAAGTAGCAAAGACTTTTTTCTAAGATGATCCTAACATTAGATATATGCACTGGTGTACTACATAAGTAACAGTAAATTGGTACAACCTGTCTGAAATGCAATCTGACAGTGTGTACTAAGATAATTTAAAAGGCTTGTATATGTGGAATCATTAATCTTCTAGAAATACATTCTGAATACATGAGCAAACAGATTGTATACAAAAAAAATAAGCCAAAATAAACTTTTCTTTCTGTAAGTTGTTTTTGGTCATGCTATTTTATCATGTAATGTAACTGATATAATCAATAAAAAATTGCCTGGGTTAGGACTTTTCAATGACACAGTTTTTCAATAGCCGTGTGTGCTAGAGTGGAACTTCCCAATAACGTAGCTCTTAGAAAGTCATCAATGGTCAGTCTGTCTGGGCTGGTGTCCAGAGCAGACCTTGGGCTCAAGCTCTGCAGCCAGTCCCACAACACCCAGAGGAAGCTCCACTCCCAGGTGACCTAACAAGCCCAGGGTCACAGGATCCCAGAATCACAGGATCCCAGACACAGCTTGACTCTGAGGAGTTCGGACACAACCAGGATCACAGGAAGGACAGGCTCCAGTCAGATTTAGCAAGGGCAGGTAGCACTAGCGATATCCAGATTGCAGGGGGCAAGCATAAGAAAATAAACAACACAAACCAAGGTCACTTGGCATCAATTCTCCCACCACAGCAAGTCCATTACACACCATTACACTGGAAAAGCAAGATTCAGATATAAAATCACTTATCATGGTGATGATACAGGACTTTAAGAAAGACATAAATAGCACCCTCAAAGAAATACAGGAGGACATAGGTAAACAGCTAGAAGCCCTTCAAGAGGAAACACAAAAATCCCTTAAAGAAATACAGGAAAACACAATCAAACAGGTGAAGGAAATGAGCAAAACCATCCAGAATCTAAAAATGGAAATAGAAATGATAAAGAAAACAGAAAGAGAGACAACCCTGCCTGGCCATACAAAACCTAGGAAAGAAATCAGGAATCATTGATGCAAACATCACCAACAGAATACAAGAGATAGAAGAGAGAATCTCAGGGGCAGAAGACACCGTAGAAAACATTGACACAACAGTCAAAGAAAATGCAAAAAGCAAAAAGCTCCTAACCCAAAACATCCAGGACATCTAGGACTCAATGGGAAGACCAAACCTAAGGATAGTAGGTATAGAAGAGAGTGAAGATTCCCAATGTAATGGGCCAGCAAATACCTTCAACAAAATTATAGAAGAAAACTTCCCTAACCTAAAGAAAGAGATGCCCATGAACATACAAGAAGCCTACAGAACTCCAAATAGACTGGACCAGAAAAGAAATTCCTCCTGCCACATAATAATAAAAACACCAAATGCACTAAAC
>JADRCD010066258.1:0-10964 GCA_019843815.1 Montemys delectorum | reverse complement strand
GCCAGGGCTACACAGAGAAACCCTGTCTCAAAAAACCAAATATATATTAGGTTAGCCTTAATCCAGAGAAGTCTGTGTTGACTATTTTAGCTTCTAGAAAAGAGCTTAGGCATGAAGCCCATGCTAAAACAACAGAAAAGAGAAAGTGAGCAATCCATGTTTGTAATTAGAGATTTCAAAGCCTCTTCCTAATTAAGAAAATAACTACACATAAAATCTGTGGGATTGCTGGGCAGTGGTGACCCACGCCTTTAATCCCAGCATTTGGGAGGCAGAGGCAGGTGTATTTCTGAGTTCGAGGCCAGCCTGGTCTACAGAGTGAGTTCCAGGATAGCCAGGGCTATACAGAGAAACCCTGTCTCGAAAAAACAACAACAACAAAACAAAACAAAAAAACCAAAAAAGTACATTTTTGAATGAGCAAATTCTTAGTACTCAGCTACTGAGTTGTAATGTTTTCCCAAACTGGTTGAAACCTAAAACCTGTTCTTCAAGTAGACACTTGCAATGATTGTCTCCCACTCAGAAAAGGAAAGGCATCGTTCTTCTGATCACTAGACTATTTCACAATTTTACCTTTAGGCCATTTGTTTTTTCGAATTATACTTGATAATCTCCATTTCAAAGGCCAATGCTCTATCACAGTTCGGATTATTTATACAGTCTTATAGGCCAACATTCTTTCAAAGGTATTCTTACCTTTTGATCCTGAGCACTTCGTTACAGTGGAGGTATCAAATATCACTTGTAACTGTAATAATTACACAGGCAGGTGACTGGAGATATGGCTTAGCAGTTAAGAGCTGTTCTTCTCGAAGACCCAAATTTCATTCTTAGCACCAACAGCAGAAGCTTACAACTGCCTGTAACTCCAGCTCAAGGGGAACTGGCATGTTCTGGATTTTGAAGACACCTACACACAGACACACATAGACACCTGCACATAAATAAAAATAAAATTAAATCTTTTTTTAAATGCACACACAGTACTTTGGATTAAAAGTTAATAGTAACTGACATTCCCAGTAGTGAGATCTCTGCAATTACTAACATTCAGGTAACTAACATTAAGAAAGAAACATGTTTCTTTTTAATCTAATGATATAATTGTGCTATTGTGATAAACTATAATGTCATTTCATTGTAATTTATCATAAGAATAATGAATTAGATACAACAACCTGTTATGCATGAGACAGACTGAACTATCATGAAGTTATTTATCAATTTCTAAGATTAATGTGGGTCTTAGTATACTGAAAGAGAAAAATGCAGCTTTAAAAACTCAAGAACTCAAGTTAGGCTACAATTTAACACACACAATGCAGATTATATACTGGTCAGCTCTGAAATCATACACATTCTAGCAACATTATAAGGACTGACAACATATTTATATATTTTTAGGATGTGTGTGTGTGTGTGTGTGTGTGTGTGCGTGTGTGTGTGTAAGAACAATTAAAGAAAAAGAAGTGGTGAATTTGAGAGAGATCAAGGGGAATATGTGTAAGGGATTGAAGGAAGGAAAAGAAGGAGAATGTTCTGATATAATATGCTGAGCACTGGTGAGACAGTCAGGCAGATCTCTGTAAATTCCAGGTCTTGCATAAGGAGATCCTGTTGTAAAATAAAAGACATATATGAAAAACAAAGCTATATATGCTTAATTCAACATTAAAATGTCAGTGTCCTGAAGAGTATAAAAATATGATCACATAGATGCATAGTAAACAAGAAGGGAGCAAATATGGAAGTGGATTATGAAGCAGGCATGGTTTAACCCTCAATACTATGAAGGGAAATACATTTGAATATGTGCATGCATTTATTATAAAATGGTTTCAGGAACTATAAAACACGAGATGTAAATTTATAAAGGCAGAGTTATGGAAAAATGGTATCACACAAAAGAGCATCTTTGAAAAATTGTTGTATTAAGAATTCACATTAATTACAGATTGCATATCTAATCACACAAGTAATATGCAAATTAGTTCCAGGAGGGAGCCTGGAGAAGCAAAGTCTTTAAAGGAGCACAATAATGCACAATAGAAAGTGGACTAATTCCTGATGTCCTAACCTAATGTCCCATTGTAACTTTCACTCACCTAGAGTGGCAAAATACATACCTCCTATACATACATACCTGTAAACACAAGAGCAAAACTCCTACAAATCAAAGTCTGCTGAAAAAGCTGGACAAAGTCAAAATCAGACATGATCACCCTTCTTCCATTTTTTGAAAACAAAATCATTAAAAGCTAAATATTATTTGTAGTCTTCTGAAACCTCAAAGCTTGTTTCCAGTGGCACACTTCCTCCAACATGACCACACCTCCTAGTCCTTTTGTGTATGTTTCATATGCATATAATTTCATATATACCTATATATGCATTATATATAATTTTAGGTCCATCTAATATAAAAGTGATTCCCTATGTCTTTTTCAACCATCTTTAGCTGTTATTAATCCCTCCTCTCTCACTCTTTTTCTGTTTTGCCAGCCTTCTTCCTTCCCCAATTAGAGCTCTGCTCCCTGCTTACTCTCTAGTTAAAGTTCTCCTCCATAACTCCATCCCCAGTTAAAGTCCCCATATACTACTTCTTGCCCAAAAGACTTGACATCCTACTCCACAGATACCTGCTCAGCCATGTTCACTGTTGCTCTAGTCACAATAGCTAGAAAAGAGTAAAAATTTGAATGTCCTTCAGTTGGTGGGTGGATAATGAAACTGTGGAATTCTACTCAACTGTAAAGAACATTGAAATAATGAAGTTTTCAGGTAAATAGATGGAAATTGAACATATATAACATAAAGAGAGGGAACTCAGACTGAGAGAACAATGCCATATATTCTCTCTTATTTTGGGTTCTTAGCTCTTATAGATACTAGTATGTAAGCTGGGGCAACAGCAGAAACCAGCAAACTAAAAAGGGACCACAGGGGGATGGAGAGCTCTTGAGTCGGGGAAACAGCAGGACATAGGAACCTTGAGATTTCTTAAGGAATTCACAAAATAATACGCCTATACAGTAGGAGTTATCTGAGGACATAGAAACACAAAAAGATGACAGGTGACTCATAACTTCAGACTCTGCAGTATAAACTTGTAGATTATTCAACAAAGCAGGAAGGTTTATAGCCTCTAAGATCTAATAACTTACCTTCCATATAGACACACACACACACACACACACACACACACACACCATTCATTAGGTCATATTTTTGATGTTTATCCTTTCTAGCCTGTAAACAGCTTTGTTAACCCTTTCTGCCTTGAGTATAAAGTTGGCATATCCAAGTTGCCGTAGAAACCAGAATTTCATTAAAATGTCTTCCTTTGGTGATACCTTTCCAAGGAAACTGGGAAATGCACATAACTCCTCATCTTACTGGAGTCCTAAGCCATTAGGTCAGGCTGTGAGTTCAAACGCACACCTACATTTATAAAAAATGACAATATATAGAAAGAAATAGGATAAAAAGACCTTTATTTTAGATTTTTTGCAAGAATTGGGGAAGAGAGACAATCTCAGTCTTACTATACACTGCCTAAAGCATTGTTATAATTTGCTATAATTTATAGAAAGAAATGAAGGACATGAAATATGCATCTGTATATTTAGCATTGAGCCCAAATTACCAGAGAGAAATGGTAAGTCTTTCTCCAGGGAGAACAGCTACCTCTCCAGCACCAAGCTGGAGGACCTGGGTATCAGACAAGAGACCTATATGATAGAAAGAGAGAAACCTGCCCCATTACGTTGTCTTCTGGCTTTCACACCCTCACCTGTGCAAACAAAGAAACAAATAAATGTAGTTTTGAAGAAAAATATGAAGATTAAATGTGTGGACCTTACAAGAAGAAAAACCAACAACTAGTTTTGCCAGAGCCAGAGAAAGGTGAGCCTGCAAATACGATGGATTTTCCTCTGAAAGTTTGTGAGGACAAAATGGTTGCTGAGAACATAAACAAAGCCCGACAAAGCACATTGTGCTCTTGAGTGTTAAAGAGGTGAAACTGAACATATCATACATATCATACTTGGGAATCAACTAGTTATACTGAAATCACGCCATCACTGAATAATATTGTTAGAAGTCATATTTATAAAACTACATTAAAATCTTCAGAAAAAAAAACAGTAGGTCTGCAGAGATACAGAATACACAAGCACAGAGAGTTTGTTATACACAGTCACTCACATTAGGGACATATTATTATGCAGCAACTGCTAATACGTATAAGCTAAGAGGCCATTCCTATGTGGGCAGTCCTACAAAGGAATAGGGAAATAAACAGTTCTCAGGAGCAGTGGCACACAGTTCTGTTTTGGACTGTTTACCTGGGCTAACAACTCCCTGTTTGTATTTTAGCTACAAAGATGATGCCACTAGACCCTGACATGGAAAGTTAAACAGAAAATCAACTCTCATATGTTATACTCTGAGCCAGTATTCTTCCCACCAACTGGCATGTGAATTACTAAGCACAACAAGCTTCGTATGGATGCCACCAAAGGTCATATTGGATTAGATATATAGCGATAAGAAATCAACAGGAATGGATGGTTCTTAGAGCAAATCACATGTATCAACATGAGTTTTTCCAGTTTAACGAAGGTAAGGTTAACCTCTTCATATATTCAAGAGATGAAGAGATTCTGGACAAAAATATGCAGGTCTGAGTATTTCAAGTGCTGTAGCTCTGTGATTTTAAATGGTCTAGAAAATGTCATAATCCAAAAAGTTAAACTGAGTCACAATGACATGAATGAATGAATATTAACTATAAGTACTTTTTCTGAAAACATTTTTATTGAATTATGATACATCATTCTGAATGAATAGATATGAAAAAAAACATTATTTTCAAATATATGTAGACAGGAGTCACATAAGTAAAAATTGATGGGATTCTTTACAACAAAATATTTCAAAACAAACAAACCAAAAACTGATACAGAATCCAGGAAGGTAGCCACAAGTCCGTCTTAAAGTGTCTATGAGCTGATCTTCCAAAGAGCAACTACCTTTTAACATTTCTTTTGGGAAAAGACAATAATAGATCTGACATTTCTATAGAATAATAATACACATAATGCACACAGTACCAGATCAAAGTGAAAAGTACAGTCAGCACTTGCAGGTGGCAAGACCCACCAACCAGAACAGTTCACAGTCCCAACCCTGTGACTCAGAGGATCTATACTGCTCACCGAAACAGAATGAGGCAGGTATAGGTATCACCATATCTGTGTGGTAATTTTCCTAGACATAATAGCTTGAACTATATTTCATATTTAAATTCCTTTGCTCATGAAGCTTCCCATCATTGCAGGTCACTGCATCGTGCTCTACTTCATGTTTTAGTGACTGTGCTCACTTCCATTGTGTGCCTGCACACGAGTATGTTCTCACTACATACCCCATAATGTATTGTGAGTATCCTAAAAACCTGCTTTCTGAGGGTTTGCAGGACTAAAGGGGCCACTTATTTAACACAAAACCAGAGATAAATCAAGGAATACTCTACAGTCATATATTCTGTAGTAACCAATGAATTACAAGGCTGGCCTGGGATTGTGTGTGCCTATGTTGAGGTTTGAAGATAAAATGTTCCCAAAATGCAGATATTTTAAGGACTTTGCTTCACTTGATGTAACTATTTTTGGAAGGTGTTGAATATTTTAAAGATGGGGCCTACCTGAAGGAGATGGGTCACTTGTGCACATATCTGTAGAAAAATATTTTGCCTTTGGCCTCTTCCTAAAATGTCTTCCTCCTTCATGAGGTGACCAGCTATGAGTTCCATGCTCCAGTGCCAGGAAAGTAGGATGGTCACAGGAAATTGGAGGCCAAAGAGACTGTGAGGAGTTACACAAAGATAGGACACAATTTATTTTCTAGAATGGAATGCTAGACAGGCAATGACCTGCAGGTATCCATACATATGGCCAACACACATGGGGCACACACATGCTGGCATAGATGCATATGTAGACTATCACACAGGCTTATAAACAGACATACAGGCAAGCTGTGAGGGGAAAGGCTAAAACTCATGTTTCTGAAGCCACATCTCAAGGCCACATTTATACCAAACCCACATAAAGGTAGCATTCTGACAGAAACAGTTATATGACATATTACATCACTGTTTACCTTGGGGTTCCCAGGACATTTGCTGCCAGCCACTTTGTAGTGACCAAGAGCCTCCTCTTCAAGATGTTCCACTCTAGCCATTTTGTCTCATGTCAGGTGTCCAACCTGTCCAAACATAAACTGTTTCTTATAGCCCAATGTTCCCCAAAGCACCATCAACCACATGCTTTCATCCCCATGGGATTTGCCTTGCCTCATTTCCATAGTGATAAACCTGAGCCAACCTCATGGTGAAACCTCTGAAAGAATGAGCTAAAAGAAATCATTCTTCCTTTCAAACTGTTTTCTCAAGTGTCTGCCACAATGATGAAAAGGTTTGGCTAACATCGCTCCCCTCAAAAGTTACATAAAGACATATTCATCCCTTCATTTTCCCCCTGTATGGAAGAATGAAATTCCTTCAAAATTTTAACAATTTGCTCTACAGGGTCAAAGTAAACAAAACTTCTTTCTATCTTCTAGTCTTTGGTTCTGCCCATACTCCTATTTTATGAAGTCTATGAATCATCGTTTAAAACCAGCCCATACCATATTTACCAACACTAAAAAAATTCTCATTTGTCTTTATTTAGTGTGAATCACTAAAACAAGGTACACTCAGGAGCTGTGGAAAAGGTAACTTGAGGAATGTGTATGTTTTCAATAAAAGAGATTAATCCATTTCAAAGATGGACAAACACTAGGGGATTCTCTCAAAGCTTCCCATGAAGCTGCCCTGTCATCTCATTATGCAATTCCTTCCCAGCTTCAGTACAAGATGATACATTTAGGATACTGGACATGACTCAAACATTTTAAATCAACCCCAAGGTCTTAGAGGTCCTTAAGTTTACAAAATTACCAAATAGTTAAAAATGTTTTTAAAATATGAACTCTAACAATCCAAAAATGAATAGTGAGGTCAGTATTCACTCCAAGTATGTCTTCAGTTGCAAATTCACAGGCTAGTGAGGCTCATGGAATAGGAGTCCCGAGAAGTTTCATAATATTTACTAAGATATTCTTATGACATTGGAATTTACTACTTTACTTTTAGCCATGGTAGAAGCTGCTTATATATTATTAACATATATAACACTTGGAGGCCAGAAGTTGGCAGCCCAATTTCTAAGAGGGGGCTGTGAACTTCTGTATGCAAAATTCCCTTTCACATTGGCCAAATTTCATAAGAATATATTTATATAACCTATGGAAGACTTGGTAAATGAGTACATGGGATTAGGGAGCTGAGGGTAAGTATGGGTGACTTGGTGAGCTCAGGTCAAGGTCCCCTACTGGAATTCTCTATGCATAGATAATTCTCTCATTGTATTTGATCAGGTGACTTTACTGGCTTGATAGGATGGAAGCTTACTTATACAAAGATGCCAATATCATCAATATTTCTTGTTGTTTCTTCACTAAACAGTTTCTGTTATTAGCAATGAATAGTTTTGGTCCTGTAGCAAAGAATGTCAGTTAACTTTAATCTCATTGTACAAAGCTATGAGGAGTGTGTGTGTGTGTGTGTGTGTGTGTGTGTGTGTGTGTGTGTGTGTGTGTGAGAGAGAGAGAGAGAGAGAGAGAGAGAGAGAGAGAGAGATTTTTCATTATATTTTACTGTTCAAATTCTTATCCTTTATTTTTATATACTTACTGAGAATTCCATACATGACTACTCTACTTATACCATTTCTGCCCCTTCCTCCCTTTGTGCCCTTCTTGTTCCCCACTGGCTCCCAAATTCATGATCTCTCCTTTCAAATTATTATCATAACATAGATATATAAAGTTAACCTACTGAGTCTATGCAATGTTTTTTGCATGTAAGCATGTATAGGGCTGACTATTTGGGGATGGATAATCTATCCAGGGTCTCATTCATGGAGAAAACTGATTTTTCTCTCTTAACCATTAATTTCTTATGGTTCTTCAACTAGAGATGAGACTTTGTGAGAGTTCTATCCACATTGATGTGGTACCTGGTATTGTCATTGTGCAGGTCATGTTTAGATTACCATAGTGTAAATATTTCATGGGTGCAACTCATGTTAGAAGATGCTATCATGTTGCAAATGCCATAGTTCTCTGGCTTTTATCTTTTTGCCTCCAATGTTTCTTGAGCTTTAGGGGTAGATAGATGAAGTGGGTTGGCACCCTGGTTCTCTGTATTTTGACCAGTTATGTTTTTTTGTAAGTTTCTAACTGCTGTAAAACAGAGTTGCTTTGATGAGGGAATAAAAGATATACTTAATCTATATAGATAAGGATATGTATTTAGCAGTCAGTTTTCAATTATGTTCGCTTAGGAGAGGGGTAGTGGCAAGTTCTATGACCTCACAAGCCAAGGGTAGATTTACAGTAGAAGAGATGAATTACATGCAATTAAATGTTCCTTACGTCACATGAGACAGCTATTCGTTACCCTTTGTGGTACTGTGTTCATGGATGTTTTTGCCATGCTATTCATTGTTATGGGTCACAGGTTGTACAGCTTTGTGAAACTCTTTATTATTCTTCTCCCATGGCACATTACAAAGCACCGTTGCATAGTATGAGAGTTTGTCTTCAGGGTTGAAGCTTCTAGGTTATTTTCATTCTGACTCCTCTAAGTCCTTTGTCTGAAGTATATGATAAATTAAGTAATAGGTCTTACCTTCAGGGTCTGATGGCAGCCAAGGACAATGGCAATAGTCTATTTTGGGGGGCATATCTTTGACGTCCAAAACCAAAGCAATTGAATTCTGTAAAGCTATGAAGAAAAATAAAATCATGAAGTTTACAGGCAAATGGATAGGCCTAGAAAATACCACACTGAGGGCTAGAGAGATGGCTCAGCGATTTAGCACTGACTGTTCTTCCAGAAGTCCTGAGTTCAATTCCCAGCAACCACATGTTGACTCACAACCATCTGTAATGGGATCTGATGCCTCTGTCGTGTCTGAAGACAGCTACAGTGTACTCATGTACTCATATAAAGTAAATAAATAAATAAATCTTTAGAAAAAAAAGAAAATACCACACTGAGAGGAAACCCAGACCCAGAAGAACAAAGCCTAGAGGTGGTTTCTATTTGTGTATTCTAGCTCTGAATCTTTAAATGTAATTTTATAATTCAAAGTAACCACAGAAACCAGGAAGTAAAAATGGGACAAGGGGGAGAGATCTCTAAGATAGATAGTGGGATAGTAGGACACAGATGTTACAGGAAAGGAAATGGGAAAAGTGGTGGAAACTGTAGGGGTGGTTCCCCTATTGGCTCTTGATCTGTCACTAAAGAAGCCATGGGCCAATTGCTAGGAGGAAGGTGGGACTTCCAGGTCCCTGGAGGCAAGCAGACGGATACAAGGAAAGGAGAGCAAAGTTCACCATGCTTCTGATGGAGTAAAAAAAGTGACCAGCCATGTGATATCTCAAATGGAGTGGCCACACAGGCTGCTCCTGCAGGTAGGCAGTCAGGGGTATTTACCAGGGACTAGATGTAACTCAGAAACTACAGATTAGGGGAGGTAGAGAGGTGCGGAGATAAGAATACAGATAAGTGCTTGCTTTTCTAGGCAGAAGATAAGTAACACCCAGCAATTGTGGCTAAAGGCAAGTTGAAATTGAACTGTGTGTGACTGTGTCTTTTATCTGTGAATTCAAGGGAAACTGGGTGGGGGCTTGTACTATGGCCTGTTTCCGGAGCTTAAGTGAGGTAGAAAAGCTACAGGCAACAGGGAACTCTGAGGAGGCAAAGAAGGCAGTACAGAGAGAAGTGAAGAGAAAAGAGCACAAAAAAATGATTGAAAATGCCACAAGGAAACATTATTTTACTTAAATATATATTTAATATGTATAATATATTTAAGTGCATGTATATATGTATATAAATAGTTTCAATATGTATATAAATATATGTATATAATAGTTTATATGCTATTTGGAGAAATAATGTTCCCACTAAATTTCATAAACTAGCAAAAACCATAGAAATCTCCCTTTGAGTTCATATAAGTTTTCAATAGTTTTTTTTTTAATTTTTTTCCTGTCAATAAGAAATTTACTTAAAGAAATCCAAATGCTGGCATTGTCCTGAAAATTTTAACAGGTTTATTTATAATTGCTATAAAGTTGAAATGTGTTCACTGAAACTTTTTGCTTGCATTAATACGTTACATCTTGCATTTATATTAAAAGTTCACAGGCTGGTGAGATGGCTCAGTGGGTAAGAGCACAGACTGCTCTTCCGAAGGTCCTGAGTTCAAATCCCAGCAACCACATGGTGGCTCACAACCACCCATAATGAGGTCTGATGACCTCAGTGACAGCTACAGTGTACTTATTTATAATAATAAATAAATCTTTGGATAGGAGTGAGTGGGGCTGACCTGAGTGAGCAGGGTTTGACCAGAAACAAGCAGAGGTCCTAAAAGTCAATTCCCAACAACCAGACGATGGCTCACAACTATCTGTACAGCTACAGTGTGTAGTCATATACATAAAATAAATAAATAAACCTTTAAAAAAATCCACACACAAATGAACATGGAGAAACTGCCAATACCTGATTCTGTCCCTCATGTTTCCACTCGCAATCATATACTTAGGTATCTTTAACTCCATGGAAAAAATATCTAACATTCAGAACTACTGATTACAGGAAGAAGAGAAAAAAAATTTTTTTGAGAATGAAATGTTTCCCTCATAGTGGACTCTTAGTACATTCTCTGCATATGCAACATGCTAGCTGGATATCTTTTGGCTTAATTGTTACACATTTAGCACATAGCACGCAGGTTGGTATCTTCAGAAAGGCCAACCAGATAGGCCTC
>JADRCD010066246.1:0-10127 GCA_019843815.1 Montemys delectorum | reverse complement strand
TCCCACCAGCAGTGAAGTAGTGTTCCTCTTTCTCCACAACCTTTCCAGTATCTGCTGTCACCTGAGTCTTTTATTCTAGCCAATCTGACTGGTGTGAGGTGGTATCTCAGAGTTGTTTTGATTTGCATTTCCCTGATGACTAAGGATGTTGAACGTTTCTTTAGGTGCTTCTCAGCCATTTGATATTCCTCTGTTGAAAATTCTTTGTTTAGCTTCGTATCCCATTTTTAATAGGGGTATTTGGTTTTCTGGAGTCTAACTTCTTGAGTTCTTTGTATATATTGGATATTAGCCCTCTATCAGATATAGGATTGGTAAAGATCTTTTCCTAATCTGTTGGTTGAATTGTTGTCCTATTTACAGTGTCTTTTGCCTTACAGAAGCTTTACAATTTTATGAGCTCCCAATTGTCGATTACTGACCTTACAGCACAAGCCATTGGTGTTTTGTATAGGAATTTTTCTCCTGTGCCAATTATGTTCGAGGCTCTTCCTCACTTTCTCCTCTATAAATTTCAGTGTATCTGGTTTTATGTGGAGATCCTTGATCCATTTGGACTTGAGCATTGAACAAGGAGATAAGAATGGGTCGATTTACATCCTTCTACATGCTGGCTGCCAGTTGAACCAGCACCATTTGTTAAAAATGCTGTCTTTTTCCCACTGGATGGTTTTAGCTCCTTTGTCAAAGATCAAGTGGCCATAAGTGGGTGGGTTCATTTCTGGGTCTTCAATTATATTCCATTGATCTTCTTGCCTGTCTGTGTATCAATACCATGCAGTTTTTATCACATTGCTCTGTAATACAGCTTGATGTCAGGGATGGTGATTCCCTCTTCTGTTGTTTTTGTTGTTGTTGTTGTTGTTGTTGTTGTTGTTGTTGAGAATGGTTTTAGATATCCTGGGTTTTTTGTTATTCCAAATGAATTTTTCTTTCTAACTCTATGAAGAATTGAGTTGGAATTTCGATGAGGATTGCATTGAATCTGTACATTGCTTTTGGCAAGATGGCCATTTTTACTATATTAATCCCGCCAATCCACGAGCATGGCAGATCTTTCCATCTCTGAGATCTTCTTCAATTTCTTTCTTCAGAGACTTGAAGTTCTTATTATATAGATCTTTTACTTGCTTGGTTAGAGTCACACCAAGGTTTGTAATTTTATCTGTGGCTATGGTGAAAGGTGTCATTTCCCTAATATCTTTCTCAGCCTGTTTATCTTTTGAGTAGAAGAAGGCTACTAATTTGTTACATCCAGCCACTTTGCTGAAGTTGTTTATCAGGTTTATGAGTTCTCTGGTTGAATTTTTGGGGTCACTTAAGTATACAATCATATCATCTGAAAATGGTGATATTTTGACTTCTTCCTTTCCAATTTGTATCCCTTTGATCTTCTTTTGTTTTCTAATTGCCCTTGCTACAATTTCAAGTACTATATTGAATAGATAAGGAAAGAGTGGGCAGCCTTGTCTAGTTTCTGATTTTAGTGGGATTGCTTCAAGTTTCTCTCCATTTAGTTTGATGTTGGTTACTGGTTAGTTGTATATTGCTTTTACTAAGTTTAGGTATGGGCCTTGAATTCCTTATCTTTCCAAGACTTTTAAAATGAAGGGATGCTGAATTTTGTCAAATACTTTTTCAACATCTATTGAAATGATCATGTGGTTTTTTTCTTTGATTTTCTTTATGTAGTGGATTACATTGATAGATTTCCATATATTGAACCATCCCAGCATCCTTGGAATGAAGCCTACTTGATTGTGGTGAATGATCATTTTGATGTACTCTTGAATTCGGTTGGCAAGAATTTTATTGAGTATTTTTACATCAATGTTCATAAGGGAGATTGGTCTGAAGTTCCCTTTCTTTGTTTGGTCTTTGTGTGGTTTAGGTATAGGCATAATTGTGGCTTCACAGAATGAATTGGGTAGAATATCTTCTGTTTCTATTTTGTAGAATAGTTTGAAGAGTATTGGTATTAGGTCTTCTTTAAAGGTCTGATAGAATTCTCTACTGAACTCATCTGGTCCTGGGCTTTTTTGGTTGGGAGACTATTAATCACTGCTTCAATTTCTTTATGGGTTGTGATACTCCTTAGATCATTTATCTGATCATATTTTAACTTTGGCACCTTGTATGTGTCTTGAAAATTGTCCATTTCATCTAGATTTTTTCCAATTTAGTTGAGTATAAATTTTTGTAGTAGAATCTGATGATTTTTTGAATTTCCACAGTTTCCATTGTTATGTCTTCCTTTTCATTTCTAATTTTATTAATTTGGATACTGTGTCTATGCCCTCTGGTTAGTCTGGCTAAGGGTTTATCTATCTTGTTGATTTTCTCAAAGAACCAGCTCCTGGTTTTGTTGATTCTTTGTATAGTTCTTTTTGTTTCTACTTGGTTGATTTCAGCCATGAGTTTGAATATTTCCTGCTGTCTACTCCTCTTGGGTGTGTTTGTTTCTTTCTGTTCTAGAGTTTTCAGATGTGCTGTCAAGTTGTTAGTGTAAGCTCTTTCTAGTTTCTTTTTGGAGTCACTTAGAGCTATGTGTTTCTTCTTACCACTGCTTTCGTTGTGTCCCATAAGTTTTGGTATGATGTGTCTTCATTTTCATTAAATTCTAAAAAAAAAACTTTAATTTTTTTCTTTATTTCTTCCTTGACCAAGTTATCATTGAGTAAAGCACTGTTCAGTTTCTATGTGTATGTGTGTTTTCTGTTGTTTTTGTTGGAATTTAAGAACAGCCTTAGTCCTTGGTGATCTGATAGGGTGCATGGGATTATTTCAGTCTTCTTGCATCTATTGAGACTTGTTTTGTGGCCAATTATATGGTCAATTTTGGAGAAGGTACCATGAGATGCTGAGAAGAAGGTATAGTCTTTTGCTTTAGGATAAGATGTTCTATAAAGATCTCTTAGACCCATTTGGTTCATAACTTCGGTGAGTTTCACTGTGACTCTATTTAGTTTCTGTTTCCATGATCTGTCCATTGCTGAGAGTGGGGTATTGAAGTCTCCCACTATTGTTGTGTGGTATGAGATGTGTGCTTTGAGTCTTTTTAAAGTTTCTTTTATGAATGTGGGTGCCCTTGCATTTAGAGCATAGATGTTCAGAATTGAGAGTTCATCTTGGTAGATTTTTCCTTTGATCAGTATGAAGTGTCTTTCCTTATCCTTTTTGAAAACTTTTGGTTAAAAGTCAATTTTATTTGATATTAGAATGGCTACTCCAGCTTATTTCTTGGGATCATTTATTTGGAAAATTGTATTCCAACCTTTTACTCTGAGGCAGTTTTTGTATTTGTCATTGAGGTGCATTTCCTGTATGCAGCAAAATGCTGGGGCCTGTTTACATATCCAGCCTGTTAGTCTATGTCTTTTTATTGGGGAATTGAATCCATTGATGTTAAGAGATATTAAGGAAAAGTGAGTGTTCCTCCCTGTTATTTTTATTGTTAGAGGTGGCATTATGTTTGTGTACCTATCTTTCTTAGGATTTTTTGAAAGACTACTTTCTTGCTCTTTCTAGGGTGTAGTTTCCCTCCTTGTCTTGGTGTTTTCCATATATTATCCCTTGTAGGGCTAGATTTGTTGAAAGATATTGTGTAAATTTGATTTTGTCATGGAATATCTTGTTTTCTCCGTCTATGGTAACTGAGAATTTTTCTGGGCATAGTAGTCTGGGCTGGCATTTGTGTTCTTGTAGGGTCAGTATGACATCTGCCCAGGATCTTCTAGCTTTCATAGTCTCTGGTGAGAAATCTGGTGTAATTCTGATAGGTCTGCCTTTATATGTTACTTGACATTTTTCCCTTACTACTTTTAATATTCTTTCTTTATTTAATGTAGTTGGTTCTTTAACTATTAGGTGATGGGAGGAATTTCCTTTCTGGTCCAGTCTATTTGGAGTTCTGTAGGCTTCTTGTATGTTCATGGGCATCTCTTTCTTTAGGTTAGGGAAGTTTTCTTCTATAATTTTGTTGAAGATATTTACTGGCCCTTAGAAGTTGGGAATCTTTGCTCTTCTATACCTATTATCCTTAGGTTTTGTCTTCTCATTGTGTCCTGGATTTCCTGGATGTTTTGGGTTAGGAGCACTTTTTGCATTTTGCATTTTCTTTGACTGTTGTGTCTATGTTTCTATGATGTCTTCTGCCCCTGAAATTCTCTCTTCTATCTCTTGTATTCTGTTGGTGATGCTTGCATCTATGATTCCTGATCTCTTCCCTAGGTTTTCTAACTCCAAGATTGTCTCCCTTTGTGATTTTTTTTATTGTTTCTATTTCCATTTTTTAAATCTTGGATGGTTTTGTTGATCTCTTTCACCTGTTTGATTGTGTTTTCCTGTAATTCTTTAAGGGATTTTTGTGTTTCCTCTTTAAGGGCTTCTACTTGTTTACCTGAGTTCTCCTGTATTTCTTTAAGAGAGTTATTTATGTCCTTCTTAAAGTTCTCCATCAATAGTCATGAGAAGTGACTTTAGATTTAAATCTTGTTTTTCTAGTGTGATGGTATATTCTGGACTTGCTATGGTGGGAGAATTGGGTTCTGATGATGCCAAGTAGCCTTGGTTTCTGTTGCTTCCGTTCTTTCCTCCCACCATCTGATTATCTCTAGGGCTCCCTGTCCTTCATATTTCTGACTGAAGCCTGTCCTTCCAGTAGTCCTGGTTGAGTCAGAATTCCTCAGAGTCCAGCTATCTCTGTGATCCTTTGATTCTGGGATCCTGTGATCATGAGATTCTGGGTGTGTCAGAGTTTCTGGGAATTAAGCTGCCTCTGAGATCCTGGTCATGCTAGAGTTCCTGAGAGTGGAGCCTCCTCTGGAAGCTGTGGTACTGGCCATCAAGTTTGCACCCAAGGTAGTCTGGTACAAACCAGAAGAAATCAGAGCCACTGGTCAGGTGGGGTTCCTAAGTCCCTGAATCCTGCTGGTCCCAGTTACTCCTGGTGGGGTTGGAACAGATGTGTTCTACTCACTGCTGATCCTAAGATCCTGGGCGTGCTAGAGCACCTGGGAGTGGAGCCTCCTCTGGGGGGCTGTGGGACTGTAGATTCAAGTTTCTTAACCTCTTCTGTAAGAACTTAATTGAACAAAAAATCTTACTAGGAAAAGCAGCCTGTTACAGGAAAGTCCACAAATTTACAAAATTTGAAATTGATTTATCAAACACATTCAACAGTATTCTTCTCTGCCTCCTCTCATTTCTCCTCATTGTTTTATAAATTGTGTTTTCCCTCTGTTCAAAGAATTGACTAACAATTCTGAAGAACAGTACTTCTGGTCACTATATCACTGAGCATACACTTGAGTATTCTCTGTCATTTTCAAGGTCTATTAGTTTTGTCATCTTCCAAACCTAACACTATCATTTCAGAAACAAAGGGTTAATGGTTGAAAAGTCTCTATGTGAATGATTATTAGGGACTCAGGGGTTGGTGACTGGGAATCATAGTGTAGAAGTGGGGTGGGAGACAAAATAAAAGATATAATTGTCATTATAGAAGTAAGTCTTTAGAACAGAATCAGAGGAGCACTGGAAAGTATAAGAATCTGAAATCCAGGAGGCAAAAGTGGTGCAAAGAGTTGAAGGTCTTGTAAGTAAATAGGTTAAAAGAATAAGGACATAAACACCCAGGTAACTCTCTTAAGAAGGTTTGCTACTTGGGCATCTTCTGGAGAGATCACTCACCAGTTAAGAGCACTTTCTCTTGCAGAGGACCCAAGCTAGGCTCATAGCACCAACATGGAGCTCACAACCATCTGCAACTCTAGTTCCAGGGGATCTGAGGCCCTCTTCTGTCCTTCATAGGCATCAGACACTCACATAGTGCACATACAGCATGCAGGCACTCACGCACACACATAAAATACATAAATACATTTACAAAAAAAAAGTGCTTCATTTTAAAATACCACATAGCTGATATTTTTACTGATAAATGATAAATTGCACCTATATAAAGATGTCTTATGTTGAAGAATAAATATACACTTAGGAAATCACCACCTCACCATTATCAATGCAAAAACTTATCCAAGTCCTCTATAAATGTCCCCTATGCTGTCATTGCTTTTCTACTTTATATTCTTTTATTTATATCTTTGTATTCTTATTGTTTGTATTTATATTACTTAACATAGGAAATTATGGAGGGCTGGGTGGAAGAATACAAGTTGACTTTGGTGGGATGAGGATAAAGAATGGAAGGAGAATCAACAAAACAAGTTTTGTGTTTAAAAAATAAAGCCATAATGAGGAAGTTCTGACCTAAATGTCTCTTCCCCAAGGATGAGCTTTTATAGGAGTGGAAGATGTTATGTAAACTACCAGGAGGAAAGCAATCAATAGTCCTAGCCATCTGTGATGCTTATGAACCACAACTTTGAGCAGCATGACAAAATACTAAAGGTGAAATAGTGGCACTTACCTCCTGGAGCTAATCAAAAGCTATCTAGTTTGGACTTAAGACTGGTTTGACAGGACCTAACTCATGACTGATACTGGAAACATACTTAACCTTATTTGGGACTAGTGAGGTCATGGGTCTTAGAGGCAAACCGTCTGCCCCCACTTTACTAAACTAGCATACTTTCTAATGGAATTTTATTTTTTATTCTGATACCCATAGATAAGTGTAGCTTTCACCCCTCATCAAAGAAGCCTCTCTTTGTAGCTGATCAAGACCATTACAGAATCCATAAGTTGTCACAATGCAGAGACCAACTGACTTGAGGTACTCAGCTTCAACTGATACAATAAAAACACAATTCCTACACCAAAAGCTCAGGAACATCACAGAAGTGAAAGTACGGGATTGTAAGAGCCAGCAGACGAGAGAATCTGCTTTGAGGTTCTGTCTTCTAGATATCACAGAGAAGACACATCCATAAAATCTCAGTAGGATGGCTGCCAGCTCCTGGAAAAAGGAAAATTGGTTTTCTTCAATGGGGTGACACTGGGCCTATCAACCATTCTCAAGAGCAGGCCTCCTGCTCTGGAGTAGTTGGCCAACACAGACTGACTCCTTATATGTTTTTGTTTTATTTTTATGTATTTTTATGTTTGTTTTTGTTTTTCTTCCATGAGAGAAAGAACATGGTGTTGGGTGGGTAGGGGGTGAGGAGAATCTGAGAGGAATTAGAGAGGGAAAAAAGAACATTCAAAATATTACATTAAAAAAATTAAATGAATTCATATAAAAGGACCAGTTTCCAGAAAGACAATAACTAGGGTTGATATCTAGCATTAAGCAAGTGTGTGTGTTGGGGGCAGACAGAGTGATACAGAAAATTTACTATATAAGCATCAATGTGCAACTCATACTTCCCTTTTTTCAGATGCCTAATTTAAATGTGATTTTTTTTTCTTTTCTTTATTGGTCTATGCTACTGACATGTAATCAGTAATGTAATTTATTCCTGAAATGAAGTTGAATCACAAAGGCCAAGCAGGATATAACACCTGAAACATCTCAGAAAATATATTCCGGCCTCTTATGATTCTAGAACAAACTGCAATTACCCTTCTTATAATAGCTAATAGCTAGTTAGCACTTTTCTTTTCTTTCTTTCTTTCTTTTTTTTCAAGACAGAGTTTCTCTGAATAACCCTGGCTGTCCTGGAGCTCCCTCTGTAGACCAAGCTGGCCTTGAACTCAGAAATCCACCTGCCTCTGCCTCCCAAGTGCTGGGATCAAAGGCGTGTGCCACCACTGCCTGGCAAGTTAGCACTTTTCATATACCACATTAACATAACACTGACATTGTTATTGGGTTACATAGAAGTTTCTAAATAGCCACCTAGATAGCCAATTGTACTGGGATGGTAGTAGTTTTACTCCTCAGCAGTATTTATTGACCATTGGACAATAATACTAATCAATTTTACAAAATATATTTTAAATCTATTTGTATATTTTATGGAAAACAATTGAAAATAGATTAAACATGACCAGGGTTTGCCCTTTTTATGGGCATTAAACTGTATGGTACGTCTTTTTTTATTTTTATTTTATTTTATTTATTTATCTATTTATTTATTTATTTATTTATTTATTTATTTATTTATTTTGGCTCCAGCAGCATATGTATAACAGAAGATGGCCAAGTCAATCATCAATGGGAGGAGAGGCCCTTGGCCCTGTGAAGGTTCTATGCCCCAGTGTAGGGAATGCCAGAGCCAGTAAGCCCCCAGGAGAGGGTAGAGTGGTGAGCAGGAGGAGGGGGAGGGAACAGGGGTTTGTTTTTGGATTTTTATTTTATTTTATTTCTTCTTTTCAGAGGGGAACCTGGGAAAGGAGATATTGTATGACATGTAAATAAAGAAAACATCTAATAAAAAAAGATATTTTCTTTATTTACATTTCAAATGATATCTCCTTTCCTGGTTTCCTCTTGGGGGGAACTGTTCCCTCCCCACTACCCTGCTCACCAACCCACCCTCTCCTGCTTACTGGCCCTGGCATTCCCCTATACTGGGGCATAGAGCCTTCACAAGACCAAGGGCCTCTCCTCCCATTGATAACTGACTAGGCCATCCTCTGCCAAATTTGCAGCTGGAGCCATGAATCCTACCATGTGTACTCTTTGGTTGGTGGTTTAGTTCCTGGGAGCTCACAGGGTACTAGTTAGTTCATATTGTTGTTTGTCCTAAGGGGTTGCAAACCCTTCAGCTCCTTCGGTCCTTTCTCTAGCTCCTTCATTGGGGACCCTGTACTCAATCCAATGGATGGCTGTGAGCCTCTACTTCTGTATTAGTCAGGCACTGTCAGAGTCTCTCAGGAGACAGCTATATCAGGCTCCTGACAGCCAGCACTGGAAACAACCCAGGTGTCTCTCAACAGAGGAGTGGATACAGAAAATGTAGATACAGAAAATTTACACAATGGAGTACTACTCAGCTATTAAAAACAATGAATTTCTGAAATTCTTAGGCAAATGGATGGATCTAGAAGATATCATCTTGAGTGAGGTAACCCAATCACAAAAGAACACACGTGTTATGCATTCACTGATAAGTGGATATTAGCCCAGAAGCTCAGAATACCCAAGATACAATCCACAAACCACAAGAAACTCAAGAAGAAGGAAGAGAAAAGTGTGGATACTTCGATCCTTCTTAGAAGGGGGAACAAAGTACCCATGGAAGGAGATGCAGAGACAAAGTATGGAGCAGAGACTGAACGAAGGACAATCCAGAGACCTGGTGATCCTTCCCATATTCAATCATCAAATCTAGACACTATTGTGGATGCAAAGAAGTGCTGGATGACAGGAGCCTGAGATAGCTGTCTCCTGAGAGGCTCAGCCAGTGACTGACTGTACTGACTGGGTTTGTGTGTCAACTTGACACAGGCTGCAGTTATCACGGAGAAGGGAGTTTCAGTTGGGGAAGTGCCTCCATGAGACCCAGCTGTGGGGCATTTTCTCAATTAGTGATCAAGGGGGTAGGGCCCCTTGTGGGTGGTGCCATCCCTGGGGTGGAAGTCTTGGGTTCTATTAGAGAGCAGGCTGAGAAAGCCAGGGGAAGCAAGCCAGTAGGAACATCCCTTCATGGCCTCTGCATCAGCTCCTGGTTCCTGACCTGCTTGAGTTCCAGTCCTAACTTCCTTTGGTGATAAACAACAATGTGGAAGTAAGCTGAATAAACCCTTTCCTCCCAAACTTACTTCTTGGTCATGATGTTTTGTACAGGAATAGAAACCATGACTAAGACAAATTAGTACCAGAAGTGGGATATTTCTGTGACAACCAGTCCATGTTTTGGGGAGGACTGTGAAAGGACTTTGGAAGTTTGAGCTAGAAGAGCCATTGGTTGTTAGGAGCTCTGTGGGATATTCTGTAGGAGCTTGGAAGATCATGCTGAGAACAGTGCAGAAGATGGAGGCATGGCTTGTGAAATTTCAGAGGGAAGATTAAAGACTCTTATCAGGGCCATGTTGTTTTGATTGTGAAGATTCTGTGGTTCTGGTTAGCTAGGGCTGAAGAATCATCTGTGATTAACAAGATACTAGAACTACCAAAGAGAAAACTTTGCATTACTGGAACTATTAATGCTGGTTAGCTGGAGCTAAGAAATTAGCGGTGATTAAGAAGAGACCAGCATCACTGAGGTAACATCTTCTGG
>JADRCD010066245.1:0-18356 GCA_019843815.1 Montemys delectorum | reverse complement strand
CTGCATGTCAGGCTTGAAGGCCTGATCATGGACCAGAGGCGTATAGCTTCAAAGGGAGTTGGCCTCCTGGGTATTCAGTCAGTCACTGGCATCTCCTAACTCAGATGTGTTCCAGATTAGTCTTTCCAATAGTCAACATGCCTTCTTATTCAGGCAGAAAGGTGTCCCAAGAAATGATTCGTAAATAGTTAAAACTAAGATTAAACATTGTTCCTTGGCCAGCACAGCATTCCAATATATCCTAATTTATTAGCAAGCAGTTGTTAGCTTGGAATTTCTCACAAGGAAGCTTGTGAGACAGACAGAGTGTCCACAGATCTAGCAATAGAGGTCAGGCATTATTGCTAACTGTAAACATAGTTAGAATTCTCAGAGCAGTCCCACAGGAGACAGAATTGTTTTACGTCCCAGTAATTGAAGTGCTTCCATCACTTAAGGGCATTCTCAGGAACTGCTACAGTGGGACTTCTTGATGCTTACCTCTGACAGACCTAGACAATTAGCTTGGGACTGTCAAGATAGCCCCAGCGGGAAGGGTACCACTGCTCTTCCACTTTGCACCTGGATGTCTGATCCTACTGACCTTGATGTGACCATCATCTGCCTATGTGACTTTTGTCATCTGCCTTGTTTTACTATATAAACCTGAATTTTACCTTGTGCAAATACACTCAGATTCAGCACTTCCTTGTGTCAACTCTATCATCCGCCAAATTCTTTAGCCACCTGACCAGAACTCTACTCATCCCGCAGAACAAGAGGTCGCTGCAGTAACCCAGTCCGTGGCACCCACTTACCCACCATACACAACTCTTTGATCCATTCACAAAAAGCATTTTTTTTCATTTTGTCATATTCTTTAAAATTTATAAAATATTGTAACAATAAAAATGAGTATTATACAAACTATTTGATATAAAACAACAATCATTTGAAGTCTTATGTAGATGCTTGTCTACAGCAATACTGGAAATACATACGTTTTTCTCAATATAAGTTTTAAATAACTCCAAACATAATAACTGTATATTTTAAAATAATACAGCACTACTAGTATTTTTTTAATCAACATAAATAGATAAAGTCTTTTTGTTTGTTTGTTTTGTTTTGTTTTGTTTTTAGTAGAGCTTAAAATCTTGGCTATTACTGTGGTATAAGCCCAAAATAAGAACAATTTTTAGATATTGGAGTTCATTGTAATAAGGCTGTACTTCAATGACCCTCACATCACCAAAGGACTTTACCTCCATGGTAGCTAAGCTGAGAGTTGACAGTTCTTCTGCACCATGGAATAATTGTAGGCACGATTTTTGGATACAGATTTTCTGCTATGGTCAAAGCTATTTGACTAGAGTGATTGTCTTCATTCTCAGCCCACAGAGTACAGGTTAAATTCATTAAAGAAATGGTGTGTGTATTAAGCTAGTCTATCCATGAAGTCATTCACCAATTGTTTCAATGAACAATGGTTCAGCTTGGAGGGTGGCACAGACATTAGGTAAGGGTAAGAATCTGGTTCATTAGCTGTGATAATTTGGAAAAGCATTCATCTCAGAGAAAGAGTAACTTATAAAGTCTTCTTCTTCAAATTTCAAATAATAGTTACAAATTTCAAGCAAAACATTCAGTCTCACTCTTTGTTGTTCGCTTACAAGCCACCTCCCAAGTTAATTGTCTACGTTTCTTTTGGCTGTATAAACACTTTTGAAATATGTAAGCTGTTCTAAAAACCACAGTATAGTGTAAAAACATGAAATAAACAATCCTACTAATAGAGAGGCTGAGATAGGAGAAGCTTGATTTCAAGATCATTATATAGCACACAGCAAGACACTGTCACGTACAAACAAGCAGAAAGTGTATATGGATTGTACAATATTGGACTTATTTCTCCAATTACAAAATGAAGGAGATCACTGGATAATAGCCAACAAATTTCTAATTTCTCATATTTTTGGATTTGAATCAATTAGGATATGTTGGTAATATTAATTTTCATATTAAGATATTAAGATATTACTAGAGGTGGAATTAGGTTTGTGTGGGTTTGTTGGAAGATTTCTTTTTTGCTTCTTCTATGGTGTAGTTTTGCTCCTAATGTTGGTTTTCCATCTATTATCCTTTGTAGGGCTGGATTTGTGGAAACATATTGTGTAAATTTTGTTTTGTTATGGAATATCTTGTTTTCTCCATCCATGGTAATTGAGAGTTTTGCTGGGTATAGGAGCCTGGGCTGGCATTTGTGTTCTCTTCGGGTCTGTATGACATCTGCCCAGGATCCTCTAGCTTTCATAGTCTCTAGTGAGAAGTCTGGTATAATTCTGATAGGCCTGTCTTTATATGTTACTGGGTCTTTTTCCCTTACTGCTTTTAAAATTATTTCTTTGTTTAATACATTGTTTTGACTATTATGTAAGGGGAGGAATTTCTTTTCTGGTCCAGTCTATTTGGAGTTCTGTAGGCTTCTTGTATGTTCATGGGCATCTCTTTCTTTAGGTTAGGGAAGTTTTCTTCTATAATTTTGTTGAAGATATTTTTTGGCCCTTTAAGTTGGGAGTCTTCACTATCTTCTATACCTAATTCCTTAGTTTCGGTCTTCTCATTGTGTCCTGAATTTCCTGGATGTTTTGAGTTAGGAGCTTTTTTGCTTTTTGCATTTTGTTTGACTGTTGTGTCAATGTTTTCTATGGTGTCTTCTGCCCCTGAGATTCTCTCTTCTATCTCTTGTATTCTGTTGGTGATGCTTGCATCTCTTTCCTAGGTTTCCTAACTCCAGGGTTGTCTTCCTTTGTGATTTCTTTATTGTTTATATTTCCATTTTTAGATTCTGGATGGTTTTGTTCATTTCCTTCACCTGTTTGGTTGTGTTTTCCTGTAGTTCTTTAAGGGATTTTGTGTTTCCTCTTGAAGGGCTTCTAGCTGTTTTCCTGTGTTCTCCTGTATTTCTTTGAGGTGGTTATTTATGTCCTTCTTAAAGTCCTGTATCACCATCATGAAAAGTGATTTTAGGTCTGAATCTTGCTTTCCCAGTGTGATGGTGTGTCCAGGACTTGCTATGGTGGGAGAGTTGGGTTCTGATGATGCCAAGTAACCTTGGTTTTTGTTGCTTATGTTCTTATGCTTGCCTCTTGCCATCTGGTTATCTCTAGTGCTACCTGCCCTGGCTAAATCTGACTGGGGCCTGTCCTTCCTGCGATCCTGGTTGTGTCAGAACTCCTCAGAGTCAAGCTGTCTCTGTGATCCTGTGATTCTGGGATCTTGCAATCCTGAGTCCATTAAAGCTCACCGAAGTGGAGCTTCCTCTGGGTGTTGTGGGACTGTCTGCTCAGAGCACTGGTCCAGACAGATGGGGAAGCAACCTGTGCCACTGAGCTGGTGGAGTTCCTGTGTGCCTCAGTCCTGCTGGTCCCAGTTACTCCCGGTGTTGGGACAGATATGTCCTCCTCACCTCTGATCCTTTCCACAAAAATAATTTTTAAAAGGATTAATTTTTTTTATTATGTACACAGAGTTTCTGCCTGCATAGATGTCTGCAAGGCAGAAAAATGTGCCAGATCACATAATAATAGATGGTTGTCAGCAACCATGTGATTGCTGGAAATTGAACTCAGCACACCTGGAAGAACAGTTAGAGCTCTCAAATTCTGAGGCATCTCTCTCACCCACAAAAAGCAATGATATTGCAGAACAACTTGCAAGACTGAATATATATATATATATATATATATATATATATATATATATACACACACACACACACACACACACACACACACACACACATATATATATATATGCATGAAGAAAATAGCAAGTTGAGGGGTTGGCTGATTTTCAGACTAGAAGAATAAGACAGGATGGACAGATTTCCTTCGTGGCCTTTGCTTTGACCTACTCCTTTGTTGTTTATGTTGCTCACAAGGCAGTACCATTTTTGTATAGAGGTCCACATGAGATGTGGAGGGCACCAGCTGCATGCATCAAAGGAGAAGAAAGCTTGCCAGTATCTCTTCTAAGGTTATTTCTTTGCCACTCTGAGCCAAGGTGAGCCACAATGTGCAAGAAAGGCACGTCAAAACTGGAAAGGTGAGGACTGAAGGAAGGGTAGCAGCTGGGGCCCTCTGCATACTGGCCAAATATCAGTGATTTCAGGTCATAGTGCAGAACTATGACTTGTTCATACAATGTGACTGATTGATTACAAATGCCGCTTGTGGCCGCCACCCAAAAGCAAAGATGGCACAAGATGGCAGAGTGAGGTTTGCTCTGCCTGTGGTCGCTATAGACGAAAAAGTAAGCCCAGTATTTCTGAAGTCCAATTTCATCCTGTCCCAAGCATGTTAACATTACAGATCTCTTCAAGCTAAGCTACCCTCTAGTGTACTGGCAGAAGCATGTTCTGACAGAGCTTGCTCTATTAAGTGAGGCTCTTGTGAGAGACTCAGCAGTGGGATGTGTTTCTAAAAGTCAGCTCCCCTCTCAAATCCCAGCATCGAGGCTACATTCAGAAATCCACTCTGGTTCAGGAGAGTAGATCTGAGGGCGTGGGAATGGGAGAAGAGACTTTTACTACTGTCTTCTGGACAGACAAGCTGAATACTTCAGAAACACACTTTTGAGCAGAACATGTTTACTGATCATCACATGCCAGCTTATCTACAATAAAAAAAAGTCCCTGACTAAAACCCAGCTTAAAAGTTCAACCAGAAAGACCTGACGTTAAAGAATGTGAAGAGGAAATCTTTTTTTTTCCTATGAGATCTAGCTTTTTAATGGTCCTCATCCCACTACATCTTATCCCAGTCCATAGGAATGAAGCTTCTGTGTAGGCACAAGCTTGTTCTCTTCCTGTTCAACAACACAAGTGAGTGTTATCTTCAACAACATGACATTATCATCAGGCTGTGGACAGCAAACAGTAGCCTTGGGCAACAGCCTGTGATGTCTGGAGGCTTCCACTGAGGCTCCTTTGGCCAAAAAGTCAAGAAGATGCAACTCCTTCCCAGCCCTGGAGGTTTTTAAGTGGTAGCATAAAATACCTAATGGGTCACTGTCTCTCTCACTGTAGATTCCTTTTAGGTTCCTCCCATATATGTATGTGTTTTAGTATACATACATGTATATATTTTAATATACATACGTACATGTATATATTTTAAGAAGTTTCTACAGTAGTAGGTTTCCATATGGCTTTTTATCTTACCCTGTACAAGAATTTCTAAGCTTAGGTAATTCTGCTGACAAAAGGATCCTGTTATAGTGGTCCACTCTTATAGGAGCCAGGCTAGATATGGACTTTTTATATAGAAATCAACCCTTCCCCCATACTTCCTATTAGATATAAGTCATATGACAATTACTCAATAAATCTTCCCATGACTCATTCCTCTAAAGCTCCATGGATCTTTATATCTCTTCTCATAGAGTATCATTCACTCTTTTCTTATAGTTATTACTTATATTTATTTTCCTAGAGTATTCTGTCTCCAGTTGGGATGAAGGCGTGTGTGTGTGTGTGTGTGTGTGTGTGTGTGTGTGTGTGTGTTGGCTTTCCTAGTGGGATCAGCCTTGGCAGGGCCATTTTACCTGTGAATTTCTCATCCCAGCCGAGTGCTGGGTACTGTAGGCATTTACTAATATAGTTACTATACAAGTGAGTGGGCAATGGAGAAAATGGTTCTAGCCTCCAGTGGGGCTGGTTGTGCATGGAATCGGCAGCCCACTCATTCACAAGGAACTCGTCCACACAACTTCCACATGCTGTCCCGTACTTTGTCACTTCTGAATCTCTTTTTTTTGTATTCCTGCATCCTTATTACATAATGACAGAGCCACCTTCCTGCTCCCTGCCTTCCACAATCCCCCTTTCCCTTTCTGGGGAGTATGCGTGACCTCCAACTCTGCTCTTCATCACGAGTCTGCCTCCGAGCCCTGGGATCATTCATTAGTGGACATGTCCACAGACAGGATCCAAGTTCTGGAGGAAAATATTCTTTAACTCCATTGGTGCTGACCTGCCTGCTGTGCCCTCAAAGGCAATGTGCCTGGGTAGAAGAAGAAACACACAAAGCCGACCCTCACGTGGCCAAAGACTACACTTCAAAGGCCTGTTCAGGATATTGTGCTCAACCTCCTTTATGTATTGTAAAGAAATAAATGTTTATATAAGGCTGGAATGTGTGGAAACGTCCTAGTTGTGAGTTTCTGGAAAACACTTGGCCAGTGTTGGCTATAAATGGCTCCTGTAAATGCTGAGTGGGAAGCAGAAGAAACCATGATGGAAGTCGGCCTCCACAGCAAAGGAGGTGTCCCCAACACCTCCCATCTGTGGCCTCCACATCAGCACCCAACCACCCACAAGGGATACCATGGAAATCGCAGTGAGGTTGGGGGAAATCACCATCTGAGAAGGGATGCTTGGACACTGATTCCCAGCAGGCACTGAAGAAACCCACTCTCTTCCTAAAAAAATGATGCCCCATGGGCTTTCCTGTCCCTCCCCACTCGCTGAAGAGCCCTTAGGTACTGTGGCCCCTATTCTACCTAGAATGCACCCTGCACCCACTCTGCTTTCCTTGCCTGAAGACCGCCCTTCTGAGTGAAGAGTGGAGGTACTCAAGAAATCCACAAAGGCCTGGGTGAGCAGGGAGATTTCTCCTAATTCCTCTATAAAGGATGAGAGTCTCTGATGACCAATGTGGAAGGGAAGAGAGTGCTAGAGGCCAAAGCAATCAATATCAGTGCCTTTCCCAGGAAGCAACTCGAGCTACTTCAAATGCCCTCGGGAAAGAACCCAGAATCTTCAATCTGCACACCCTGGTATCAAAGAGAGGTGTGTTTTTGGTTCCCCAGAAGTTCAGATACTGAGATATTAGGAAAGTGGACTCGTGTATCAAAATGTCTTTGTTTTGTTTTATTTCGTTTCAGAGCCTTTCTTTAAAGACTTATCCCACACCAAGGAGCAGGAGGGAGGAGGAAGAAACTCAAGGCCACAGAGCCCATTGTGCAGCTACTTATGCAGCACTGGATATGGGATTTGGTGTTTCACACGACTTGTGGTCAGGACCAGCTCCTGCGAACATTCCTCACAGGTGCACCTCACCAGAGCCTAGTAATAGCATTTTTTCACAGCAGTTACACATTGCTGAACACCTTGCCATTCAAACCTCAGACGCGTTATGGCCTGACCTGCTCATCGGGGCACATTCTTTTTTTCCTGCATGTACAAGGTCCTGTGGTCCAGGAGCATCACCACTCAAAAACTAAAAGATCAGCCGAGCCGCTTTCTTGTGGTTGGTAATAGCAAATTTAAAGACAGACAGATGCTGTGAGGGTTTATCATGGTGCTCAGCTTAACCAGAACCAACTAACCCACGGGGCACAACGGTGTGGTCTTTTCTTAAGTTAGCTGAAGTGGAAATACCAACCCTAAATGTGGGCACTGTCCTCCAGTGGTATTCTAGATAAATGGTCCAAGGGATACAATTGATTTTTGCCTTTTTTTTTTTTTTTTTTTTTTTTGCTTTTTGGTCTTACTGGCAAGTTGGTCTACTCCATTTGTTGCTGCTTCTGATACTTCATTCTTCCACTGGTCAGAGCTCAGTTTCTCTGGGCTTCAAACTTGGACTGCAGATCAGTAGCTCTCCAAGGGTTCTCCTATCCCTCAGCCCCAGTTTGGAGCCATTCAAGAATCCAGCTTCATGTACTCAGCAACATCCAAGTACTCCTCCTTTCTAGAGTGGAAGAGCTTGGCTACCCAGACAGTGCTGTGTAAGCCCATTGAACAACCTTGTTCAATGTGTTCGTTCTCTTGGGACTCCTCTAGAGAATTCTGACTCATACAGGCATAAGTGGCAAACACCAGAACCTTGGGTTTTAAGGACCATTGCTACAGAAGAGCATATGATAAAGTAACTAAACTGAATTTAGTTACTGGTACCATTACATCTGTGACTAAATTTGTTCAAGTATGTTTTTAAAACATATGAAAATACTGTCCATGATTTTCTACATTTTGGAATCTTGAATTGTATCAATGCAAGTCAAAATATGATAAAAAAAATAGTGTCAATGTAAAGAAAAAATTACCTGGTCATGTCACACACTCCTGGGTATAATAGGTCTATCTCACAGTTTCCAAGTTAGGGGAGCTATTTTTAACTAATATAATGGGATTTGGGGAAATATTATCTCCTACATTTTATAACACCAATAACAAAATGACTTCGAATTTGGCAGGTAGGTTACTGATACTGGCTTGCCCAGTATTACATGGTCACATGAATACAATTAAAAACTGAAAGTCAGAAGTGAGTCACCCATGTAAGAGTGCCAACATATCTGGGGCAAGACCATCTCACAGCAAACCAATGCTAAGACAGGCACAGGCTAGGGCAGCTGCAGTCGAGGAGGGTACACCTCCAGACAGAAACTCATTTCCATGTCTTCCTTCCTGGGGGTAGGTATGACACCATAAATTTCTGGGATGGCCCTGCTGCTGATTTGGTTCAGGTGCTCATTCGCAAACAGGTGTTAAATTCACTGCTCTAGGCTGTAATGGTGACACTGGCAGCTGAGATGTCTGCAGCCAGAGGGGACTTCCAGGTTCATGAGGGCCACCAGGAAATAAGAGGAGCAATCAATACCAAGAATGGATGTGCATGTTGAGGGTAGCAAGCATTAGACATGTAGGAAAACAAAGGAGAAAGAATGGACAGAAAACAAAGGGATGAAAAAATATCTATGGGATTCTTGAAAAGCAGAGAAGATAGGCGAGTGAGCTACATGTCTAAGCAGGGGACACATACACAAGACAGAAAGCCAGAAGAACGTCCACCAGGCCCAGTCACTGGAATACTCAAAGTCATCAAGGATACTAGAGAGTGAACTATGCCTCTCCCTTCATATCGAAAAGCCCTAACACTCTATCTCAGCACCTGACTATGTTTGAAGCCAAGACCAGCAAACAAGCAACTGGGGAGAGAGAGTAGAGATGAGAGAGCATCAGGGTGGGATGTTCATCCTGGTGTTCTTCCAGGAACGGACTCTCAATGTACCTTCCCTGAGGGGTAACTATGCACAGTGTTAACAAGATAGCAATGCAACAAGAGGGCAACTATCTATATACTAGTGAGGAGAAGGAAACACTCTGCTGGCAACTTGATCCTACACCTTCAACCTTCCTAGCTTTGAGGAAACAAAAGTCTGTTGTGTAAGCAACCCAGCCTGTGATTATTTAGTTGTGTGAGCCCTAAATGACTAGCACAGTGTATCAGTGGCTGGAGCTGAGTGGGACAGAAGTAGAGAAGGCGAAGCCACAGGATGTTATTATGTAGCAAATTTCTCAGGATCCTAACAGTTCACTCTTGGAGGAAAAAGGGAAGAAGGCTCAGGAGTAACCAAATCTGACAAGTCTGGGGAAGTTGGGGCTGTCTAGCTGCCCATAGCTAGGTCCAGGCAGCAGCTTCCATGAGTCATGACTCATGCTGGGAGGAGCTTTTAGGTGATGGGGTTGCTTTCTAGTCATACACGTTCTTGTAGGTTCCCCATCACCCTTAGTCCTATAAATAACTCCAAGCTCACTCGTTCACCAAGTCCAACTTTAGCAGAATCTATGCTGTTGTCCGTTACACACCTTGGGTGAGTGGACATATGTGTTATTCCCCAGGAAAAGCACATAACAAATGTAGATGAGCTAGAGTGGGTGCACTAGATTGTATTTTACATTACATGAGGTTGTACAAAGGTGGTCAGTGTGGTAGCAACAGGCTTTAGCCAGCCTTGCATGGAGCTCACTGTATCTTAACAGTGTGATTAACCTATTGAGAGCAGACAAGGGGAGGAAAGCTGGAGGCAGGTAGGTCTAACTGGTGAGTTGTTACAAGACTATAGGAAAGAGAGCTGCTGTGATGCATTATTTCAGCAATGGGTGGGAGGTGTGAGTGTGCAGAAGTAGGCTGTGAACATTTTCTGAGAGTAGAGGCAACAGACCTTTCTTTCTATTGGATATGAGTCCTTACTGCAATGAAGAGTAACCTTGAGGCATACATATTCAAGCCAATGGGAAGATACAGTAACGCAAACCATATTGACTCCCATGTAACAGGTCCCAAAGAGGTTTAGCTAAGCCAAAATCCTGCAAGAGGAATAACTTCTAAACTTATACCTTAGGGGAAAAAATGAAGAAAAAATAAAACTCAAAGAAAACAAAAAAAAAAGGAATAAAAGCTGGAGTAGAAATCTGTGACATTGAAAAGACACAGTAGAGAAACACCAAGGAAAACAAAAGTTGACTCTTTGTTACAACAACAAACAATTGCCACATTCTTAACTAGCCCGAGGAAATAGAAACAAAACAAATTACTGTTTCACCATGAACTTGAAAATGGATCCAAGCAGTACTGGGGAATCCCCTGACTGATAACAGAATCTCACAGACAACTCTCTGCTCATATGAAGATTTACAGGACAGGACTAATTCACTCAATGGCACAATGTGGCAAAACAGACCATTTGAGTACTTCCAGGCCTATTAAAGGAATTGGATAAATAATTAATAGCCTCCCTGATCAGAAAAGATCAGGTGATGTCATTGGTGAGTTCTATCAAATAGGTAGGGAATGATAGGAACTGATTCCCTACAATTTATTCCAAAAGACAGAAGCAAAGGACCCCTTCCCAAACTCTCCCATGAGGCCAGATCAGCCTAACATCAAAACCAAAGGTGTAACAAAGGAAAATATCAGACCAAAAGTTCTTTTAATGTAGATGCAAATTTTCTCCATGAACATTTATCACAGAGACCTACAAATGAATCATGTATGTCAAAGAGCAAAAAGAGTAAACCAAATGGTGTCATTCAGATCCACTGAACATTACTTCAAAGAAACAAAAGGGAACATCTTTCTTAGATAACCTGAACTCTTTAGAGAGTTGTGCCCAGTGTAAAAAAATGTTCAGGACTCTATCTGCATGACATTCTTTAACAGTGACAAATCACAGACCTGGGGAGCATGCTTGTGATTGCCACAGTAAAGGACAGGGTGGAGGTGGGGACAAGTGGGTGGTTATAACCATATAACATGAAGCAGGAAAAGCACACCACTCCTGATTTTTGTGGTCATGTCAATTGTATGCAAAGTGCATATTACGCAATGACAGTCTATCAATAAAGGATCTACAAAACTATTAAGTAGAATCTGTGAATAAAAAGAATTACACATCACAATGAATTGAAAATCAATTGATATAACACACAGTATTAACAAGTTCAAGATATGTTAGTACCAATAAACTAAAAATAAAAACATTGAACATCAGACAGTACCCGTTCATGCCAAAACACTCTTAAAATTAAAATGGAAGGAAATTGTATGAATCTAGTAAAGAACACCTATAAGAAAATAACAGCAGATAATGTACTCAAATATGAGACTCCCACCACTTTCTCCTTAAAATTAGATGCAATGATATTCGCCCACTACTCCGATTTAGTATTTACTGGTAGTCCTTGGTAATGACATAAGATAATAAAAAGAAAATTGCTACAGATGAGAAAGGAACAAACAATTCTGCTGTATTTGTTCGCAAATGACATGATTTCTCAATGCAAAGCTCCCTGCATCGCTAAGCAGTTCTGGCAAGGCCACAGGATAGTAATTCTTCTCTAGGCCTAAAACTTGCCACCAAATGCAAAGGCCATCGGTGAGAAGTGATAAAAATGTCATGAAGGCCTGAAAACTTCTATCTCTCTATAAACCCTTTCCCTCCGCCAGGCGTAGGCAGGGGTGCACTGTTACTTTCTGAGCTCCTGCACTGCAACTACAATACAGGGTAGCAATGGGTTCCATGTAGGAGGAAGAAGTTGGAAGCTCCCAAGCCAGGTATACAGACAGTAGTTGAAGGAAGAAGCTTCGTAATTTTAGCAGAGAGAAGCAGGGCTTGTCATAAAGCAGAGAGCCAGCAAACATTTCGTCAAATCACCAAGTATGAAAATATAGGCGAAAAACTGGACTGGGCTTGAGGCCAAAAGGCCAGAGAACTGCGTGAAAAATCAGTAGCTAATGCCAACAGGACCATGAGGGTGGTACCCACACATATGCCTTCTACAGCTTAAAATTCACAGTGGACCAGCCACAGAGTTCATCATAGGATGAGATGTTTATTTCAGTGAACACATCAACAATTTAATGTCCATTGCTTCTGTTTGTTGCTGTAGGTTTAAGTCAGGGCCTCTCACACGGTATTCATATGTAAGCATCATGCCAACCCTTCTTAGTGTTCTAAAGTTAACAAGAAGATTGCATAAAACCTAGGGGAAAACTCTGAACCTCTATCCCAGCTTGGTTGGCAACCAAGAAAGACCAAAGCAGGCATTATCCATATTAAGACAGAACTACTGAGATTTCAGACGCTGAGAGGAGGGCACAGGAAGGCAGGTGAAACAGCAGGCGGGCGGCAGGTGGTTTACGGGCAGTCTATAACCATTGCATCTAGCAGCATATCCCTGTGTGTTTGCCCTCCCTCCCCAAAGGACCATTCCTCTGAAATAAGCCAGGCCCATGTTTAACAATGATCTCATCCTAAGGACTGAAACATTCCATTCAAATCTTTGGCTTCGGGAAACAGAATTTGTGCTTTCCAGCCCAATTAGTAAATCTAATCACATGCATTCACACTCTCAAGGGGTCCCGATTGTTTGGCAGGAACAGCTTGCATATTCACAATCAACGAAATTAATGCTGCTATTTTTAAAGCATGAAAAAAAAAAGCTGTACATAAAAACAAGCCTCCAAGCCATGGCCCTTGGTCAGAGAAAGAATGAAAATAAGAGAATAGGAGGTAGGAATAAAAAGTATTCACATGAATTATTTGACATAGAATCATTTTTTTTCAAGTCCCTGCAAGGCTGTGCTGTGGGGTCCTTGCTATTCTGAGCTGAATCTTTGCTCCACATCACCTAGAAGGAAAATGTCACTCAAGTAAAACAGGTTCCTTTACATGAATCTGTGTGCTTAACTGGCAACATATAATTTTATTTGAAAAAAAAAAAAATTAGGAGCAATTGCTGCTGAAGCTGCTTCGGGGACAAGGGGAGGGGAAGATCTGTCAGTGCCATGGGAACAAAAAATGATGTTCCAGCAAGCTGTATTCCAATCGTTTGCTTCATAGTTAAGTTTAATTACACATTACACACTGTCCTGTAATTATGCCACTTGGAAAACTGCCAATTTCCCCCTCTGAAATGTGAAAAGTTCCTTAATTTCCTTTGAAGAGTCAGCATCGCCTCCACCAGCACCCGCCTTAGCACACATGCGCTGGTAGAGCCTGCTTCCTTCTAGGGCGGGCTGGTGGACAGCAACTAGAGTTTTCTGCTTCTTAGAGTCACCGGGGGTGGGGGTGGGGGGAGTTCTGGTGCACACAGTTCCCAGAATTCATGCTAGCAATTTTACAGGAGCGGACGGTGCTATTTCTTTCCTCTTAAATTTACAGCAGGAGAAAACTCCGGAGCATAACCCTCCCCTTCCTTCCTCTCAAAAGTAAGCCCTTTATTTTTCAGAAAAAAAAAAAAAAAAAAAAAAAGAGCAAACATCCAGGAAAGATAAAGGGATTTGACAAGGATGGGGAAGAGCAAGCATAAGGGAGACTGAGAATCTACTCAGTCCCACCTGAGTCGTGGCAAAGGGCACAGCCAGGTACAGTGCTATGAAGACTTCCAAGGTACCAGCAATGGGGTGAGCAGTTCAGTCCGCTGGAGGTGATTCTTATCCATGGCCACCAATGTGATCAAGTACCACACAGGCATAGAAAGCAAAGAGAAGCTAAACAGAAAAGAGTAAGGAGACAGATGACTGCTTAACAGGGGAATAAACTGCTCCCAGGCAAATCAATTCTCTTTCCTCATAAAATATTGGATTAGTGGGGCAAAAAAACGACTGTAGGGTTGGTTCATCTGAAGTACGGCTGAAACGTCCACATAAACCTTCTGGCCCCTAAAAATACCAAGGTTATCCAGATGTCATCAGTGCAGCCACTCTGGAGAATCCAGATTATCCACTCTGGAAATCAATATGGGAAAACTAAAGATAAATGTACCATATGACGCAGCTAGACCACCGCAAGGCATATGCCCAAAGGACTCAGCAGCCCACTCCACAAATGCTCATGTGGCTGTGATCATTGCTCACAATAGCCAGGAAAGGAAGACAACCCAAATGTCCTTGAACAGGTGAATGGATAATGAAAATGCGATGCATACGCACAACCAAATACCATCCAGCCTTAAGGAAAAAAATGAAGACTACACTTTTAGATGACTCCCGTTGGATTTGACCTGAAAGCCCCTTTCTTGCCGTCCAGCTTGCCGAGAGAGGGAAAAAAAAATTAAACAGTCCTATCCAGACACAATATCTGTGAACCACAACCTGTGAGTATGGTAGGGTGGAGGTGCAAGACATGTACCCACAAGTCAGTCGCAACCAACAGCTGTCTCATTGCACGTCAGGCTCACTCGAAAGGAGGGAAGTCGTGGTTGGTAATGGAAACCTAGCCAGAGTCTCTCGGCTGGTGAGGTTATGAACCTCGGAAAAGAATCTACAACTGCAACCTCCCTAGACCAACATAATCCCTAGCTACAGTTTATATCTTATCTTTATATTCTGAGGAAAATGTAGCTAGCACCCCCTCCTCCAAGGAGCCTCGCTTTATATAGCACAGGAAGACCATCACAGAAAACCTTCACTAGATGAATGGGTCATGGGGATCCCAGCCATGGTAGACCATCTCTATCAGAGCCCCAACAGCTGGAGCTCAGGGAACATTCTGGAAGAGGAGAAAGCAGAAAGATTTTAAGAGCTTGATTACCAGGATGCCTGCTGTGAAACAGTAGCCCTGAGGGAGTTTCCATGTTAGCCTATCTACTGATATTGTCATTATTCTGGTTTTGCTACGTAACCATTTTTGAGAGTCTATCTCCTGAGCTACATTCTATCATTCTATGTTGTGTATACACACACACACACACACACACACACACACACACTATATATATGTGTGTATGTATATATATATATACATACATACACACATATATATACATATACATGCAATGAAAGAAAAGATGCTATTAATTTGAGAGTAGGGGGCTATGGAAGGGACCAGAAAGAGAAAGGGACAGTAAAGTTATATTTTAATAAAAAATATACTTAAAAGCATAAATGTTTAAGGTTTATTGAGGGTACACCTCTAGCTCCGTGGCCTCGGGCAGGCACCCTACCCTCTCTCTTAGTGTCAGTTTCCTCAAGCAGAAGTATTGAAAGTACCAACTGCAGAGCAGTGTTGCGAGCATATACCAGAGACCTTGCAGTGACCTCCCAGGAAGCTCAGGTACGAGGTGAGAGTTTACTGTTGTACATGTGCTGGTGCTCTCTGACAGTGCAGGCAGGAAATTTGACATGAGCCTCCCCTGCTAAATTGAGGGGAACCTCTACTGACATAGCAGGGGAATGCGCAGAAGGAACACAATGAATTGTAGAGCCTGAGGAGTGACACTTCTCAAACTAGGGCATCCAGGAGCACTCCCTCAGGAACCCCAGATCAGGATCTAACTGGTCTCTCCCATTGCTCTTTCTTTTTTGTTGTTTCTTCTTCTTTCCCTTACTTATTTCATTTATGATTTTTGCGACAGTGTCACATCGTTGAGGCCGGCCTTGAATGACAGACTGCATCAATGTCACAAGTGTAAAGAGAGGAGGGATTTACCACTGAGCTCTGCCAAAAGGTTTAAAAAGCATTGTTGGGTAGGTATATAGGAAAATCCACTTAGAGATTTTTATTTTATTTTTTTTCTTTTTTTTTTTTTTTAGGTATTTTCTTTATTTACATGTAAATTTTCCCTTTCCCAGGTTCCCCTCCAAAAATCAACAAACAAACAAACAAAAACAACAAGAATAAACTTCTTTTGCCTCCCCCCTCCCCATGCCTGCCACCCCACCCTCTCCCACTTATTGGCCCTGGCAGAGATTTTTAAATAGTATAGAAAGACTTTACATGTTTCATCTCTACAAAAAAATAGCTCTTAAGAAAAGGACCTGCAGAAACCCATTCTAGGTGGAAATATCCATCTTCTCTCACAATCGCTTACTTGACATACTATCAATATATTTTGCTCTGATTTAGTATAATATTAGAAACCTATTTCTTGGCCTACAATTGTCTAAAACAACTCTAATTAATCATATTTCTAAAAAGCATCTCTTTTATTCTCTCATTAGGAAATTCATTATCTTCTACTACAGTCACGCAGTAGCCCAGGATATTACCATGGATAAAATGCTAGTCATAAGTTAGGAGGGATGACGAAGGAAGAATTACACAAGAATTGCAGAGTATCTCACCAAATTGCAAATATCAATTACGCAAATTGTTTTTGTATACCAATTATACCTCAATAAAAAAGGATTGCAGGTTAGATAAACAACAAACCATTGCCAGGACTAACTTTTTATTTTGTTCCTGGAACTTCAGATCTTATAAATTCTGTTGAGTAACAGCTTTGTTGGTAAGAGTCTATATATCAATGCAGTAGCAGCTTCATTAGGAAAAACCTATATTTATGATATAGCCCCACATGAACTGCAACTGAGCCAAGGGTCAGGTCTGCTCTATTCCGTACTGACCAACTACCATTAGCTTTCTCTAGGAAGCCAGGCTGTTGTTTAAAGTCAGTTCATAGGAGGAAGGAAGTCCTGAGTGATTCTGATATAGCTAAACAATATAACCTTCATAAAATTGTGAAAAACTTCACAAGTTATCAAACAGAGCTTTTATGAGTTATTAGCTTCCTTGTATACTGAACATCAAAAAGTCCCAGGGGAAACAAGGAATTTCACAAATAGAAAGCAATTACTTACTACTGCTGCTTGTGTGTGTGTGTGTGTGTGTGTGTGTGTGTGTAATTATTCATTCTATACAAGAGCCAAATTTTAGCTTTTTCCCTTACTGCCACATCCACTGTGCATGGTACCACATCTGGTAGGTGTTTGATAATAATGAGTGATTATAACTCTTAGGGGAATTTTCTTCAACTTTTCCTTTAAGCATCTAAAGACATGCATAGGCTTTCTCCCTCTTATCTTTTGTATTCTCTGTCCATATTCAAACAACCATAGAAGAATCTCATTTGCATGCATTTGGCTCTTATTGTTGCACATTTAAGCTTAACTGGTTTTGGTAAGGGTCTGTCTGACGACTCACAGTAGGTTCTGAATATCTAGATTGCTGTTCCTTTTCATTCATGTTACTACTAAGAAACAAAAGATCAATTAAGAATGATCTGCTCTGACACATTTACCAGGTCTCTTAGTCTTAGAAATAAAATCATTGTGTGTTAGCCAAATATTTGATAATATTATGAAAGATTCATATCTGAAATCACATAGTGATTTCACTCTGCACACTGTGCGGTGCTTAGATCTGCAATTCCTCCTTGGGTTTTGTGCCTATTCAACTGTGGGATAATTCAATTTCATCCACGGCTTTCACTAGAAGATAGTCACTGCATTTTAAGTATTACATAAGAAACATAGCCACCCATCAAGAAATTCATGTGGCAAACAATATCCTTAGAAGTGTTGTAGGCCATGAATTTCTGTTGAGGAGAAAAAAAATAAAGCTCAGAAAATTCTGTTCTTTTTTGCCTTGCAAACTTTTTTTTTTTTCAGATCCAGGCAGTAGTGATGCATGCCTTTGGTCCCAGTACTCTGAAGGCAGAGACAGGAAGATCTCTGTGAGTTGGAGACCATCCTGGTCTACAGAGCAAGTTCTAGGACAGTCAAGGTTACATACAGAAGCCCTGTCTCAAAACAAACAAACAAACAAAACAAAAAGAACAAAGAAAAAAATAAAAAAACCAAACCAATATCCAATGTATACAAAGAACTCAAGAAGTCAGTCTCCAGAGAACCAAATAACTCTATTAAAAAATGGGGCATAGAGCTAAACAAAGAATTCTTTACTGATGAACACCAAATGGCTGAGAAACACCTAAAGAAATGTTCAACATCCTTAGTCATCAAGGAAATGCAAATCAAAATTACTCTGAGATTCCACCTCACACCAGTCAGATTGGCTAGGATAAAAGACTCAGGTGACAGCAGATGCTGGAGAGGTTGTGGAGAAAGAGGAACACTACTTCACTGCTGGTGGGATTGCAAACTGGTACAACCACTCTGGAAATCAGTGTGGCGGTTCCTCCGGAAATTGGACATAGTTCTACCAGAGGACCCAGACATACCACTCCTGGGCATATACCCAGAAGATGCTCCATCATGTAATAAGGACACATGTTCCACCATGTT
>JADRCD010066229.1:0-16337 GCA_019843815.1 Montemys delectorum | reverse complement strand
CATGTTACAAAGGAAAATCTTAGGAAATTATACCAAAGCCCAAATATAACTAATAACTGGGTATATAGAATTAAAAAAACCCAGAAACTATTTCTCAAATTTGTATGGAGTTATAAGGAATTTCCAACAGCCAAAAGCTTCTTGACAAAGAAAAAAAAAATGAAGTTGGAGGACTCACATTTCCCAAGTTCAAAGCTTCCTATAAAGCTACAATTATATTTGGATGGGAGGTAGCATCCCAGTCTGGCTAAGAGCACAGGCTTCTAGCTACTACCTATACCCATCCCCCTGTCATGCATTCAAGATTATTCTCTATTCATTGTGGCCCTCTTCAATCTGTCTAGGCCAACACGGGCAGTAGTCTTATCTCCAGTTGGGGTTGTCTATCACACCATGCTTTTATGAAGAAAACAATAAGATAGCCTCAGAATGATTTGGAGTGACAAACTGAATCAAGGATGGACAGGGAATGGGAATGGAGAAAAGTCATCGTACAATCCTTTCATGTCCAAAGACTACAGTCATAGACTAAGGAGAACCTCATAGCTAGAAGGGCTCTTAGTGACCAAAGTCCACTCAATTCTACAGATTAGACCTTGGTGTCTGCAAGATGCCTCATGTTATGTAATAGCTGAACTCACTGTGTCATAGGACAACCAGGATGCAATATATCTCCATTGTACCCCAGCTACTTCCAAATGTGATTCTCAGAGCAAAACAGCCTCCATGTTTATCAGATCAGCTGTGCCTGCTTACAAGTGTTCATTATGACTGTGCTTATTGACTGTTGACTTTCCTTCATTAAGAAGGGGGTGAAGAAGGTCATTGGACCCTCACTTGAGTCTCCCAGCCATCCGTATGCAATTCTGCATTAATCACATGTGGCTTCGGGGTCTGGGGAAGTATTGGGGCATATAGGTTGGGTATATGTTAATAGTAGAGGACTTCCATCTATACAGCTAGGTGGAAGCAAGCCTCTATGCTGAAGACTTTCCATTGTGATGGCTTTGTGGTTATTTAGGCTCCTCCTGGTAACCCCTTACCCATGATCTTTAAGTAAGTCCAATAAACTCATTTGTTCCCCATGGTGAACTTTGGTGTAATTTTGCTTTAAGACCTTATAGGGTATGGGTAGACCTTGTTTACATCCCTCTGGGGAAGAATTTCTTGCAACACCAACCTTCCCGTCAAACCTCTAGTCTAGTGTAGACATGTTCTCTATAACATTCTGAAAGGCAGCTAATCAACAGGCTACAGCTAATCACTGTCACAAAATGTTCCATCCCTCTGGAAGCAGACCTTTGTTTCTGTCATTCTAAAGACAAATAGGCTTATTGGAAAGGGCCCATGCCCTCTTGTTCAGCAGACCTTGAGTGACCATGGCAAATCCCATCCCATAGTATCCAGAGAGAGACCTGGGGAAGTCTAGCCCCTCATCAGTTCTCATGATACTCTCCCCACTCCCTCTTCTGAAAAAGTCTTCATTTTTGCCAGTGGCTGGAGTTTTGTTCCACTAAAGAAGCAGAGTCTCCTTTTCTAAGAGCTGGATATACACTTCCCAAGCACCACTACCTTTTAAATGTAACTGAAAATGGCTTTTCTTCCAAATCCCTGTTTTGGTCATATACCAGAAATGGAAATCTTTCAGAGTCTTTTAGGGGTATTTGAACAACTTGCACCTAGGGTGGCCTACATTCAATCTGAACTCATGGTCTCACACCCAGGCTGGTAGAAAAAGATGTTCCAGAGCAGCGTTGTCTATTGTAAACTCTACCACTTCACTTGTGGGAAAACTGAGGTTCCTATAGGGCCTATGCTGCTGGAGAGCCTGAAGGCATGTGATTCTCACTCCTTCTGACTTTCCCCAGATTCTAAGCCTCACACCTTTGCACACTCTGGGCATTCCTATCACCTGACTGACATATCAGGCTTGGGGAAATGCCAAGGAAGTGGAAATCCTTGAACCCAGGAGGGGTCCACCATTGGCAGGCTTGATGATGCTTGCCATCATTTTCATGCCACACATACTTTCTGTCCACTTGCCTAGCTCTAACAATCCTGAAGATAGTAGTGCCAACAGGCACCTGGGGTCCACCTCACCTCAGCTCATCCTGTTTAGGTCTTTGTAGGTCCTGGAATACCCTACTGATGTCATGTTTGCCTCTATAGCTGACATACTGGAGCAGGAGAAAGACAACAGACTTTGTCCTTAGCCCATTCCTCCTGCCTTATTCCATTTTCTCTCCTCCATCTCCCTCCTCACTCATGGAACTTGCTTATAAATCCTGAAAAACCCAAACCCCCATAAATTCTCAATTCATTCTGCAGATATTTCCTGTGTTGGGCTTTTCAGCAGCATCTGCTGGTTTGAAGTTCCCTCTTTATTTGTCCTGGGGGCACCATTACTCTCAACTTTAGCAGTTTTCCTGCTCTGTAGTCCTGCCAGACTCCATTGGAGGAAGAGAAAATTGGTGAAAGAATAATTATTATTATTGTTATAAATATATATATTTCATTTTTGTCCCCCCCCAAACCTTGATGAGAATCCCAGGCAGGGGCTGGCAAAGGGTTGGCTTCTTCATGGGCCTTGGGACAGTGTGCTTGCTCTGTCACATTCCAGCATTAGGCCCTCTTGAGAAAGACATTGGCAAATAGACCATTCCTTGCTAGTCTGCCCAACTCTACCTGGTTCTCAAGCAGTTTAATTCACACCAAACCCTCCTGGATCAAGTTCTCAAGTCTCCAGGAAGTATTCTTAGGGGAAAGAAAAGGCACTTACTGCCTATGAAGTATTTTCAAATGCTTGGGTTTGATGATTTCTTGTATCCTCATAAGGATATTTTATTTTGACACACAGAGGAAGAAACTGGGGAGCAGAGAAGATAAGTTAGTGGTCCACAGTGTTCCAATAAACAAGTAGAAGAACTGAGCATCCAATGCAGGACCTTGTGAGTGTAAGTCAAGTGCTCTATCATTTAGCGACATCCCCAGCCCAAGAACTAAGATTTCAAATCAAATGTGTCTGGCCCCAAAGCCATTCTCAGTCCATTTGGCTGTACCTCCTCCTTGGCTGTACTCTCCAGTATCTCATAGTTGAAACCACATTGCCTAGGCTTGCTTTACTGAATTCCATTCGACTACATAGAGTCTCAGAATTCTATGGATTTATACATTCATTTGTTTACACAAGGGAAAACTGAGCCAGAGAGAGCAGGCAGGTAACAGATGACAATTAAAGTGTGTTCTTCATGAGCTACAAAGCCCTGGTGGAGAGGGGCTTTTCTATCCATTTCCATTTCCTTCCATCTCTTACATATATCTCTGCCATGTGAATGCACAACACACACACACACACACACACACACACATGAACACAGCACTTTACATAGTATTCAATCAAAAATGCAAAACCCATTATTGCTTAAGGGACAATAAGGCGTTAATTATCCTGACTTTTCCAGTAAGTCTATGTGACCTAATTTCTAGATAATAACACTAAGGCTCAGAGAGGGGAAACAGTTTGTTCAAGATATACATTAAAGACATGACCACAGCAGCATTAGCATTCAGGATCTGATAGACCACAGAACCTATACTCTTCTCAGGATGACACAAAGCCACTATAGTCAACGACATGGCCACAGGAAGCACTTATCAAATGAACAATAAGTATTCGTGACTACAGTGAATACTTCATATAGATATTCCCATATAATGTATGTATTAATAATATGAGGTTTCTTCATTGAATTATTGACAAAACATGGAACTAAAAAAGCTGAGAAACTTACTCAAAGCCAAGAAACTAGTGAGGGGCTAAGCCAGGTTGATTTGACCAAAAGGTTTTCTTTGACCTTCTGGAAAAAGAAAAAGAACTGCTTTATTAAAAAAGAAAAAACTTTTTTCCAGATAACTGATGCTGGGGGAACTCCCACTGAAAATTAACCAGTTTCTAGTGTCATAAAAAATTTAAAGGTTATTTGAATTTATTATAAAAGGTAGAACCAATATTACAACAAATTCAGGCTAAAAGTAGCATTCTGTCCTAGTTCTTAAGGGAAAAAATGACCTAATTATTATTTGCCTTATTATGTGAATTTTATGATAAACCTGTATAACGCCTCAGCATAACAGCCTTTACTTTGCTTTTCCTAGCACAATCATAAAAAGGTCATTTTATTTAAAAAATTTAAGAGCTTTGGTTTTCCCCAGGATATCTCTTAGTAACTGGAGTGTCAACTCATTCTTTTTGAAGTCTTCATCTTGTTTTCATCCTTGTCCTCTTGTGCTCCTTCGGCTGTTAACTGGCACCACACGTCAATAGTTTTGCTGAGATGCCAGAGGTTTTCCAAATCACTTAAGTTGATTTCATGAACTGAAGAGTCTTCTCTAATATTTGCAGTTTTACTCTGCAAAGTGATTGGTTTTATACTTGCTCTTTTCTCTTTGATGTTTATAATACCCAACAATCAGAAAGGACTGGAGTAGCTGTTAGGGTCAATCTGGGAGGAATGCCAGTATAATTTTATAATTGGAGAATTTACTAGAGAATGTCTTAATGGTATCTGTCTGTTTGACCCAACCTATGACTGTGGGGACTCACAAAGTGAACACATGGATAATCAGGACCCCTTTGCACTGACTCAGTAAGCCCTAGGCAGTTAACAAGTAGTAGTCAGTAGGTCCACTGAGTAGGGAAACATGAGGCTTCCCTTTTCAGTTCCTTCATGTGCCACATATGTTACTTTGTGTAAATCTTGTCTACTTCATCCCATGAGCCTTGGTCATCTTCTTGGCAGAGTGAGAATATAGTGTAGCTGTATTAACTGCTTTTGTATTTCTATGACCGAATATATGGCAGAAACACTTTGAGGAAAGAAAAGTTAATAATTTTGGATCATGGTTTCAGAGAGCTTTGGTCTATCGTGGTGCATAAAGAATAGTAGGGAATCTCAGTCCATGGTAGCAGGAGCTTATGGTGGAGACTTTTCACATCATGCCTGAGCAAAAGAAAGGCTGGAACCAAAGATCATGTATAACCTTCAAAAGCCTGCCTCTAATGTCCTATTGATACCACCTGGGGCTCACCTCCTACAGGTTACATTGTCTCCAAAAATATTGTCACCTTGATAGAAATTAAGACTTCAACCATGTGAGTCTACAAAGGGCACTTCAGACTCAAAACATAACAGCAATACTTTAGCATCCATCCATTTATTCCAACTGATAGTTACTCCAAACATGCCCTATCCATTCCCTTTGCTCTTCTGGGCCTTGGAGTGAGTACATGACCCAGTCTTGACTAGTGAAATATGAAAGGGAGTCTCCCTGGGTGTCTTTAGGAAATAATCTTTCCTTCAGATGGTGAAAAAAGTTTCTGTCTTGCCCCAGGTAATGCTCGTGTCTGGTGATGATGCTTGGCCTTGTTGCAGCTCTAGGCAGACATCATGGAAATAAGCCTTAGGATAAAGTTTTGCTGAAGATGGCAGAACAAAGAGATTTGAATTCCCTGGTGATGTTTTTGAGCTGTTGATTTTGCCACTCCTGAGCTCACTCTATTTCTAGAATTCTGTTATCTGCGTTAATAAATTCCCTAACTGGCTAGGCCAGTTTGAGTTATAGTTTCTATCAATCACTTCCAGCTCAAACCATCCCAGTAGACACAAGAATCTATCACACACACTTTAGAATAAAACAAGGCAATCCATGTAAAGGGGCTTAGTACTTCATACATACTATCTTCGGGTACTTAGATATTCAAATGTGTTCTCTTGTTGGATTACAATCAACATGAGGTTCTCTTCTGACTACTTTTTAAACAAGAAACAAGTGAAAGTGTGTCTATCTCACTATACAGTCTCATAATTAGTATTTTTCTGGACCTAGGCTAGTGGGAGACAGAACTGTGGTCCTCCCTCAGAATACTCAAGGGTTGATGTTCTTCTGCTGAATCGCAAAGGTTGAATGAAATTTAACATTTTTTAAAATGTGAGACAGGATCTTATTGTGTAGCTGTAAGAATGTCCTGGAACTCATTATGTAGTGGAGGCTGGCATTGAACTCAAGGTCTTTTTGTCTCAGCCTCACAGCCTGGGATCACAGGCATGTACCACCATGGGCCCATTGCCTCTATAAGAAGTTTTCTAAATAGGGATCCATAAGGAAGGATTTACAGAACCAGACTATTTCCCATACAGAGGAGTCTGCTGAGGCTAAAGAAGAGTTCTTTTTCTAGTATTCCCATCTCAGGGAATGGCACCTCCATTCATTCACAAGTCAGGAATCATCTTTGATGTTTCCTTTTCTCATTAGCCACCCCCATTAATGACATAACACCAATCCCTATTAGGAGGACGCAATGAAGATGAATTAATAATGCCTGAAAATCAGCACTCAGTAGATGTCCAATTCATATTAAATGCCCAATAGGTGGTAGCTGCTATCATTTTCATGAAACATACCAACCCTGGGATTGGTGCCAAGCTATTTCCATAGTTTCTTTGAGCATAGCAGTACTGGCTGACATTTTCATAAAGAAAATGAACAAGAAAGAGATAAGGGAATAATGTAATTGACAAAATTACAGACAATCTACAAACAATCCACTTTTGTCAGGACCATGTATGCCTAATGAAAGAGAGGAACTTCAAAGCCTGTCTCTTGAAATATGGCCCTGCCATGCATCATGGACTGACACAATGTGGAGATACCATTCCCTCCTCTTCAGCCTCGGTCCATCTTAGCCTTGTGGGTTCCTGAACCTAGGTGCTTGGACCACTGTCTCATTAGAACATAACCATAGCAACTCCTTCCCTTTTATTTCCTACTCCTAGTAGCTCTCTAGTAGGTGAGACACAGTTAGCTCACAGCTAATTGATGGAGACACAGGATTGAAGTCTTGCTGTCTTCTAGAAGAAGCGGAAGACCTGTAGAAGCATAGGATGGCAGCCTTGCTGGATAGATAGCATTGCTGCCTGAAAATAACTTTCCCCACTTATTCCTACATTCTGTGAGTAATGTTGATGGTGGGAAGAATTCAGAGACTTCCCCTTGGCTATGGAAGCCACCAAACTTGTCTGTATAGGAGAGTATGTTTCCTGTTTATTGGAAGCCCATTAAGAGATGCCACCCCTATGACAGAATGGTTATGTGATGTGAGACTCCACATGCACTATGGATCATGTTAAGGCAAAATGATCAGAGATCAGACCCTTTCTTGCCTCCAACCTCTTCTGTAGTACTTTTTTCGTGCCTCACAGACATTTCCAGAGGGGCACACCCTCGATAACTCACACAACTTCACCCCATTCTAGTTCTATGGACACCGAACTAAGACACTCATTCACAACTGGAACTTGTGTCCCAAATTTTATCCCAAACAGAAGTATTTCTTGGGAAATTAAACAGGCTTCAGATCAGAAGCAGAGGCTGACCTTAATCACACAGCATCCCCCACACATGTTGGCAGGCAGGATAGCCTTGTCTTCAAAACGTGTCACAGGAACCACAGCTTCTCAGAGTTGTATAACTTTCTCCAGGGAAACATGTCCATGAACTTTCTCTCTCCTAGGGATCATGGTCAGGACTAAAGCACATTTCTGAGGCATGAAGAAGGAAGATGCTAGAGATAGCTGGAGTCTCCCAAGAAGGGGTTCTTGCTCCTTACATCAGTTTCATCTGGGTCCTACACATATATCTGGTAAATCAATATGGCTTAAGTGGTGATGATCTGGTACAACAGACAGAAACACACACATACACACACACACACACACACACACACACATACACACACCCCACAACCACCACCACCACCACCACCAACCACCAATCAGATTTAGTTCAATAAGAATGGGCCATCCTTCTTCCAGTTTCCATAGCCTATGGTCTTGTCAGGACAAACCAGGGCCATCATCACTCTTGTACCATCCAGCCATCTGACAATCTGTACTTCTCACCCAATGACACTGTGTGACATTAGCATTCAACAATAGTTGCAATTGACATCTAGATTAGCACCAAGAAAGGACTTCTTGACATTAGCAGGAAAATGTTCAGCATTACCTGAACTTGGTTAATGTTATATTTCAAATAATGATGTGTGCAATTCAATTCACTGCTCCTTTATCCTTTCAAGGGTTGTGACTTGACTTACAATCCGTGAAGTAAGAAAGAGTTCCTCTGTCCTCACACAAATATCTTAGGAATGCTTTCCCCCTCCGTTTGTCATTGGCCATCTTCTGCTTGATGCTGGTTGTTTATGAATGATTCCCCTCTAGGTTTCTGGTGGCCTTCTCAGCAGCCACTCCTTCATGGTTCCAAGAATGATTCCAGTCAGTGAAACTTAAGGGATGGCTTTCTGACTTTAAAAAGATGCAAGGTGCCAGTGCTGTACTGGAGAAAAGTGTGTGTTGAACTTAGGTGTCTAACTTCTGATCCATAGACTGAATCTTCCCCTACATCGCTTTCCTATCTCGTGCTCAGGTGGAACTGACCCAGTAATAGAGATTTCACCGTAATTCAAGGCAGTCAGGGTAGATTGGTTCTTAAGCTAGTTTTAGACCTGCCTCCCTATAGCTGTCACTTCTTATTTAGTTCCCTGAGGCCATAGAGTTTGTGTTTGTCTCCTAAGTCTTTCTGAATTTGAAAGCTGAAATCATAGTTCCTGGGAGGGAACATGTGCTGTGAGCCCATCCCAATCACCCCACGCAGCGCCACGTGACCTTGCAACAGTGTGCCCTCAGTGGTTGGGGCCCCTAGGCTGAACACACCTTCTGGAGGCCGAGGCATTTGGCCTCTTTACTCCTTACTTTACATATGCTTTCTGTATAGCATTTCTGCTTGTTAGTCTTGTCACTGCTGAAAGGGTCAGTTTACTGCAATGGGGTCACAGAGTCCACTCTAACCCGGCTGCCTTGGTCACGGTGGACCTTGGTTAAGAGTCCAGCTGTCTGGACCTGTTTCCTCATCTGTGCAATGGAGATTATAAGGGTGCCTGTTGCAAATGGTTGTCATGGCAAGTGAGATAATAGCTGGAAAATGCCTGACACATGGCACAAGCTCAGCAAGCATTAGCTCTCTTTCACCCCCCTCATTCTCAGCCCCAGGGCCTGCCTAACAGCTGGGGGCGTCTCCAGGCCTCTGTGTGAGGGAGTGCCAATGGGTGGGATAACAGGACAGTAAGCATATGGCCTAGATTTCCGGGGATGAGCCTAATTTTAAATATTCCATTCTGTGGTCATATCATGCATTAGACAATCTGGCCTGATTTTGGGTTTGAAAAAAATAGGATCACAGGGGTGGATGATGACATAGCACCAATGCTGCTCTCATGTAGCCCAGCCGGCCTGAGATGGCAGAGCTCGGGTCCTGTCAGCACATAATGTGTGCACCTGTGTGGTGAAATTAGGCCAGGCTCTTACAGAGATCAGGTGCCAGAGGTTAGAAAGAGAGAGAGAGAGAGAGAGAGAGAGAGAGAGAGAGAGAGAGAGAGAGAGAGAGAGAGAGAGAGAGAGAGATTTTTTTTAAACTCTGTGGCAAACGATGGGTAGATTTCTATTCCCTGGTACTTACCAAATGTACTGGCCTAGCCAAGGGTTGCTATTTCATTTGGAATTGGGGAAGAATCTAGGCTGAGGCAGGTCTGTATTTGATCACAGGTTTGCTGTGCCATCTCCAGCCTCACCTATGAGTCTGTGCATCCTGCCATGAGGTAGAAATTTGGTGTGGGAATATTCTAAGGGTCTTTAGGCTGTAAGTTCCCTGATCTCGCTATGGTGTAGTTGATCCCACAGAGATGTTGCCATCTTTGGCTTTCTTTGAACCTTCAGCCCACTACTCCATCTCTGCTCAGCTCCTTTCCTTTCTCTGTCCCTCTCTCTGCAGTCCCCTCTCCTTCTTAGGCTCTAACTGTTCCACCTCTTCCCTTCAGATCTTCCCTCCTCTCCGCCTTTCACAGTTGCTCAGGACAGTTTTCTTCAGTTAACACCCCTTTACTCCACCACTGGGGGCCACACGCAGTGACTCAGCTTGCACTCTGGGCAGCAGGGTAGCCAGCTTTGGGTTCGAAGAATGGGAACTGGGCAAACGGAATAAAGATCCACTCTGTCTCTCATGGTCCTCTGCTGCCACCTGTCGTTAGTCCTGGGCGACACTATTCTGGGGGTTGCTTGAGCCCACAGGGGCCAGGAATACTTCTCCCGCCAACAGGAATCCATTACTTTCAGTGTCCTGCCAGGCCTGATTTAAAGCTCATCCTGTAATCCGTCTTGCACCCCCTCTGGGCCTGTCTCCTGTTTCCTTGCCCGTGAAATGGATGGAACTTGTCTTTGGCTCTGGCAGAGATCCTTGAGGAGTAGGGGCTTGAGGGACACATACATGGCTTTGCATCCCATCCTGTCCCTGCCACTTGCCTGGTGGGCGAGCTGGTATGAATGCTTCCTCCTCCTTGGGGTCTTTAGCCTTGAAATGGATGGAATGAATGGGGAGACATAGATGAGAGGAAAGAGCCAAGACAGATTGCTACGCATCAGACAAACTGAATGTGGCCAAGAAGCTGGAGAGGGGCATTATCAACTGTATCCATAGGCCTTGGCCACATCTCCATCTCTCCAGCCACACTTTGCCATTCATTTATCCATTCACTCAGTCATTCATTCCACACAGACTCATTCATCGGGAAACAACACTCTGCTGCTCTGCCACTGGCTCTCTGAGGAGGCGAGGCTGGATCTCCCTGGCCTCTTTCCCTTCCTCAGTGACACAGAAGGGTTAGAACAGACCAGGGGAGTTGGAATCCCTTCCCTACTCTGCCCTTCCAAAATGTGATTTCCCAGCTGTAGGTATTCTTGAGACATGCTGGGAAACCAGGAATTCCATCTCCCCACCCAGAATGCCCTGCCTCCATCCACTAGATAGCCTTTGCAGAGTTGCCTTTCCTCCTGTCAGCACTTTTCTAGGGCCAAACATTGGTCACAATGCAAGCACCACCGAGAGCTAAAAATTATCTACCCTTGCTGTGGCATGAAGAACCAAATTTCTTGCCACAGAAAGGTCTCTTGGAACTCCCTGCTGGCAATGCCAATCCCAGGGACCCCGGAGTCTCCAACTGGGGCCAGGAAGAGCTGGTTGGAAGCCTGCTGAGTCAGACGCAGTCATATACTCCTCCTACTTCAGGTTTTAAAGCCACTGGACTGCTGTGGAAGCACATGAAGACAAGGTCTTCATGCCCTGTAAAGGAGTCCTGCATGGTGGCTGATGGCCGTCTGACCAAAGATCTATTCCCAGAAACTTAAAGCCGAGGGGAGGCCTGGGATAGCTGCACACACATAGCTGCAGCCTTTCAGCCTGCCTGCTCACTGTGGGCCAGAAGCCATGCACAAAATCACTGCCAGGTAGTAGCCACCCAAAGGAGCAGCTCCTCACCTCGCTGCCCCTGCAAGCCCCACCCCCAGCCTCCCAGAAGGGAGGTCTGCCCACATCTGCTGCTGGCCGGTACATCTGCAATGGATTACAGGGCTGGCCCTGACTCAGGCTCATCCCAGATGTGGATTCCCCTGGAATGTGCCTTCTCTCTAATTGTCCAGCCTCTGAAGGGTCTCACCCGCCTCCTCTTCATCAACCCCTGCCTCTGCTGCACCCCAGCGAGAGAGTGTGCAGCACGTGGAGGCCTTCCTCCTTTCCCACAGCTTGTGCCGGAACAGCCACAGCCTGGACCAGGGCCAGCCCGGTGGGGGGCCGCACTCTCCTCCAGCCTGGTCCATGGAGTTGGGGAGCGGGAGGTCTCAGCCCATCCCCCTTCTTTTTTTCTGGGGCCAGGCACTGGGAGGCAGAGGGTGAAACTCTGGAAAACTCACTATAGGTGAAAGAATTTGGCTCCAAAGTGCAGGCTCCCCTAATCCCTGGCCCTTCCTGGGAATGCCATTAACCTCCTCAGCCCCACTGATGGAAAGAACAGGTCTTCTCTAGGCCAGGCCAGCTCCTTAGAGGTTTTCAAATGACAGCCTGGATGCATAGGAGTGGCTCTCCTGGGTCGCAACCAGCATCTTCATGCCCCAGTAATTCTAAGACGCTCCCAAGGAGTGATGTAGATTCTAGTGTCTCCAGCTCTTGGATTCTCAGCTGAACCTCCCGAGTAAGCTTTTAAAGCACACAAGCCTGGACTTTGGGTTCACAACCTACCTCTGCCACAGCCTGGCTGTGTGTTCCTACTCAAGTGAATTCACCTCTCTCAGTCTCAAAATTCCTCTGTCCAGGATGAAGATGGCACCATCATTATTTTTGGCTGGGGTTGTCTACTAAGCCGGGCCTTGTTAAGCGTGTTGCATGTCTTACTTTAAAAGAGTCACAACGAGGTGTTCTCTTCACTTTTGTTTCACAGGTTGTGAAACTGAGTTATTCAAAAGTTGCATAGCGTGCCTAAAGTAACACAACTCATAGTAATAAAGCCAGGGTTTGAAGACAGACTGGCCAATATCTGAGCCTTTGGAGAAGGCTTTGATAAATGGAACCAAATACCATCTGCATTGTTATTTGATTCACAGAACCCGATCTTATCTGTTTTATTTTTATTTTATGAGTGTGTGCCTGGGTGGAGGCCAAAGGACAACTTTAGGTGTTATTCGTTAGTCACTGTCCACTTTTTGCTCTGAGATAGGCTTTCTTACTGGCTCAGAACTCGCCGAGTAGGCTAGGCTAGGTGCCCAACAAGTCTCAGGGCTACCCGTCTCCACCTCCCCAGGTCTGGGATTACAGCTATGCACCACCACCTGGCTTTAATTTGAATCACTATTCAAATTAATAATTGATCAGCTCTTTGATTGAAAAATAGTTTCTCAGTGCCCACAAGTTAAAGCTCAAAATCACCAGACTAACTCTTTCCAAACTCTGGTGTTTTAGCTTTCTCCCTGGCCCCTTCTCTCTGCCTTCTGAGACCTCTGTTATTATTCCCTCTTATTCTCATTGGGTGGCCTGAGTCTGTCCATTTCAGCACTCTCAACCTGGAACCTAATTTCTCTGTACATCTACCGCTCCCCTCTTCCTTCTTCAAGATTGAGACCAACTGTCAGAGTCCACAAAGATTTTGTGGAGAGCCGGGTACTTTCCTATGCATCCAGAACTTCTTGCCCATGTAGCTTCTTACCTTATATTTAAAAGGTTGGCCCTATATATGGGTAAATGGATTCCAAAGATGTTATTCAATTTGCCTTCCTATGACCTAGTGGTCAGTGCCTGCCTGGACTCTGGATAGATTTTGACACTGGCCAACCAACAGCTTGGGAAAGACATATGAAGAAGAGGAAAGGAGACAGGAGAGAAGAAGAGGAAAGAGGAGAGGAGAGGAGGGAAGGGGAGAGGAGAGGAGAGAAGATGAGGGGGAGGAAAGGAGACTTGAAAAGGGATGTAAGGCTGAATCCGGCTGTCATGCCTCCCTTTCTTGCTGTCGAGGTTCTTTTCTTGCCCCATGGAACACCACTCTGAAATATTTCCTTCTAACAGTTTGTCCTGTTCCCACCTCCCCCTAGCAGTACCAGAAATGACTCCTTCAGTCTACAACACCTCAAACTAGGGATGGACAGCTGCTGCCACTAACCAGGATGGTTTGTCCTGTAGTGGAGGGGGTGCCTAAGCCAGGGACCTGTGCTCATGCTTCTGTGTGTCTTTCTTCATTACTGTTAGAATTGCTGTCTTCCATGTAAAGGATCTGTGTTCACAGACCTGAACCCCAGGGGAGAGTTCAAGTTAGCTCTGAAAGGGACAGATCCTTCCTTCTCTGAAAGATGAGCCAGAGAAGGTCCAAGTCTCTGTTGGAACTGGAGAGGATCTTTGAGAGTCATCTGGAGTCATGCTGCCTTTCTGTCACAAAGCAGTGCAAGTGAGGAATCACAGCTCAAAGAACTTATCTAGAGCTCTCTAACCCTACCCAGTCCTTCATTTCCACCCTTAGCCCGCTATGGAAACTTCTCTCTATGAGCTGCTTTGGAGGAAGTCTGAGAGAAGCACGGAATTGCCCTTCTAGCCACAACATTTTGGTTCCATTCAAATACCTTTCTCTCAGCTCATCCTCTCAAGACACCACAGCCCTCCCTTCCCACCTCAGCACTCCCTGTCTCCTCAGCACTGCTTTTGCAATACCCAGGTTCCCCTGTTGTTTTTCCTCCCATATAGAGTGTCTTTGCTGTGGTTTGTGTCCTGACCCCTCTCCTAAAATAACAGTCTGAGCAACAGATCCACTAACTGGGTGGCTGATTGCCTAGCTGGTCATGGCTGATTGACAGACAGATGGACTTTATGGCTATCTGAATGACGCTGTTCCACTGGCTAATAGAGAAAGACAGTTGATGGGAGGGCTGACTGACATGCAGATGCTCTGACAGACTGACTCGCTCGGCAAAGACTCAAGAGGAGCTAAGAACACCAGCAGACCAAGCGGAAGGGAGACACATACTGGGAGTGCCTTGGCAAGGCTACTGTCAAGACACCTCCAATAGCCTGTCACCAAGGAGAATGAGAGGGAAGTGATCAGGCTGGGAGCAATGAGGGCCTAATGGAAACCAGATGTGCTGCTGGTTTGCCTCAGGAAGAGTACCTATGTGGAAACCTGGCTTGGCTCTGGCACCAAGACATTCCTAGAAGATACCTTGCAGAAAAACAGGCAGCAACCCAGAAGAGCAGGCACATGGGGCATCCTGCCCTAGCATGCTAAACCTCATGGACCTGCAGGAAGATCAGCCTCCTCTCTCTCTCTCTCTCTCTCTCTCTCTCTCTCTCTCTCTCTCTCTCAGCCTCATGCAGCTGATATTAAGAAAAATAATAGATAGACCTCATCTGACTTTTTAGAAATAGATGAGCCTGCAGTAAGCACAGAGGATCTTGAGTTGGTTCCTACTAAGTTCTTTGCAATTGAAAGATATTTCATTTCTCAGGCAAATCCTCAGGATTCTGATGAATAGCACAAGTGTGCTTTATCAAGCTTTTCAGGGTCAATAATTTTATCTCCTTGTGTCTGTCACTACACTATGGAAGGGGAGCATATAGATACTAGAAGAAAGAAAGGCCTTCTCCCACTCTTCCTTGGGTCCTTCTCTCCAAAATCCCAGGTGTTGACGGGGAAGGAGGCTCAGTCCCATAGGAGAAGGCCTGTGGTATCTTTCAAAGAGGAAAAGATGAAGGCAGCAAGAGAGATCTCTGGAATTGGGTAAATCAAGAGGAAGGAAATCACACTTCCAGTATACTGGGTCCCTAGTCACTCACACATAATTGTAGCCATAACAAACACATTTGAATCGCACGGGCCTACACAAAACAATGTGATTTATAAGGAAAGACATAAAATGAATGAGGGTTCTTGACAAGCAAATTGTTTTCAGGGCCATGGAGCCAAAGAGAGACCAAGCTACCCTAATGGCCATCTGGTACCTCACCATATGCCTGCTCCTACTACTTCTAGTCTTTCCCATTTTTCTTCTCCTGGCAAAGTCAGGTTGTTACCCACATACTAGAGAAAAAGAGAGGTAATGAGGGAAGGTAAAACTATTAGAATGAATTTTTCCAGAGTGTTCCAAAGGTCAAGGAAAGAACATTGGCAGCAAGAAAGGGTGGTGTGCTAGCCAGACAGCAAGGGAACACAGGCATGGACATTGTTGTAGTGAGTGACGATAGAAAGGACCCACCTGGCCCCTATGAGGTATGGGGCAGTCCTAGTCCAACTGTGAGCTGGTGCTGTGATGCTGTAAGGTTAATGAGACTTATGAGTCAACATTAGAAAGAACCTTCTGGAACTTTATACTGCCCAAATAGGAAATAGTGAACTCTACAGGTGTGCTCACAGAGCTTGGTCTTAACTCATCCTTTGGGATACTGATGGAAGAGCTCAGGCAGGAAACAATGAAGTGAGAGACAATTCCTCCCCACATGAGCTCTGTGGCTTGGCAAACTTAGAAAACTACTTGCACAGTCTAGATTTTGAATGCCTCATCTGGAATGAAGCTGTATTAGTTACTCTTACTAATGGGGGAAATCATTTTAGTTCACCATTTCAGAGGGTTTCAGTGTATCATGGCAGGGAAAATATAGTGGAGCAGCTCACATCAGATGGTAGAGGCTGTTTCCATCCCAGTGGGCTGTGATGCACAGAGCAAGACAGGCCTGCATCTAGTGTCTTACTCTCATCAGCCATTTCATATCACCAATATTTCCACAGTCTCTCAAAATAACACCACCGGGCAGGAAGCAAGCATACAAAACACGTCTGTGGCAGATACTTCAGATTCAAGCCATAGGAGGAGAAATAATGTGAAGCCCTACCCACCTCCTTCACAGCGATACAGAGAAGCCTG
>JADRCD010066227.1:0-13386 GCA_019843815.1 Montemys delectorum | reverse complement strand
TACCTACCAACTCCAGACATTTCAGGAACACTGGCTGTGTACAGCTCTTTTGTGAATTTTGGCTCATTGTCATTGATATCATGGATTTTAATGATAAACTCAGATTCTGGCTCCACTTGTCGTCCAGTCTTTCTGTCTATAGCCTTGGCACGAAGAATATACAGGGATTTTTCTTCTCTGTCTAATTTCTTTGCCGCATGAATATCTCCTGTGTTTTCATCTATAACGAAGAGATTGCCAGCCCCGTCTCCTGTCAAAATGTATTTTAAATTTCCATCTCCTTTATCTTGGTCAGTGTGAAGCTTCAAAGAGGTAGAAAAGAATAATTCTGTAAATAATGTGTGGTTATTAAATTGAAAACACTTTGAAACGTACTAATTTCTTCTCCCCATCATAACATCAATAATGATCTGAACAAATACCTCAGTTCAAGAGGAAACTGAACATTTCAGACTTTGGTAGTATTAAAATGTTAAACATGAGATAATGGACTTAGAATAATTGATACTTGAGCTGTTTCAGAACATAATGTTTAAAATATACTTTTGATTAAAATATTATCAAAATTTAAAATTCTATTGCATAACAATGGAAAAAATAAACTCATCTTCATTCTGCATGTGAAATATCAATCTTAAGTTTCATTTAAATAATTAAACTCAAAGATATAAGGGATTATAATTCACTATAATGATTACTATAGAATTAATTTTTTAGTTTTTAACTAGTGTTCTCCCCTTCCTATATAAGACTGTCAAAACTTTGCCTCTGTATTAATGGAAATCAACCAGAGAAAGAATTTTAAAAGTTAAATCATTTTCAATATGACTTTAAGAAACTACTTTTTTGCCAGACAGTGGTGGCGCATGCCTTTAATCCCAGCACTTGGGAGTCAGAGGCTGGCAGATTTCTGAGTTCTAGGTCAGCCTGGTCTACAGGGTGAGTTCCTGGACAGCCAGGGCTACACAGAGAAACACTGTCTCAAAAATCCACATTAATTAATTAAATAATTAATTAATTAAAAAGAAACTACTTTTTCTATTTCCATGTTCTGATTGTGAGACAAATTTTTATAAAAACTTTAAATTCCAAATGATACAAAACAAGTGTAGTATCTTAAAGAAAAAAATAATTAGTTTAATTAATAGCTATTCTATAAAGATAACTTCGCAAAAATCATATAAGTAGGTTGCAATTCACTACTAAAACAATGCCGAAATGACCTTAGGATGAACATAGTTTTATCTTTGTATACTGTTACAGTATCATGTTATGATGAACTTATAATAAAAATGAAGAAACCACAATATTTTATAAATTGCACGCTCACAATTTAGTCTTCTTTAGTGAGAAGCATAGAGGAGACTGTATGTGAGAAACTATGATATTCATCCAAGGATATAGTCTTCAGTTAGGCAGGGTGATTTTCTGTGACACACTATATAGAATAAGACTAATACTAATGAAAATAAGACTATACAGGTCTTGTATTTCAAAATTTTTAAAAGTACACGTTTCCGGGACTGGGTGAATCTGAACTGGCCTCATCCTCTCACAATTTCCAGAATAGGCTTCACAATCCTACTCTACCCTGCCTGACACTGTCTTCTCAATCTCTGGGTGTTTTCCATTCAAATTCTTTCTTAACCAAACTAGGCATAGAAACGTGTTGCACCTTTTTCCTCTGTTCCTTTAAACTTCACCAGAAATAATTGCCACAAATGATAGCTGCTTTCCTCTCTGAAATTCTTTGAAAATCTATCCTATTTGTTGGGCTACATCTAGACATTTTTCTTCACTGTATTTTATCTTTTAGAGAGCAGCAATCTCATGATGACACTGTCTCCACTCTTGTCCCACTATAGATATTTTTGGAGACTAAAGATGATTATTTTTCTACAACAAGAATACAGTCATGTGGGAAAGGTACAGTGTTTAAAGTAAGTAATAAAGCACAATAAACCAGACATAGTCACCTGAATGTATATGTGTTCAGATGGATGGTTGCATAATTCTCCTTTTTAACTTGTTTAGTAATTTAACTTCATTCAACTAAATTTGATAATGTTAATTTTAAAAGAAATTTTTATTCCATAGTCCTAAAAAAAAGTATTTGATGGTTTTATTTTTCCATGTGCAACACTGATAATCTGTCCTGTAGTTGTAAAATGTATCTTTTTACTCTTAACATTCCTTAAGCATGTATACCAAGATGTTTACTTTCCATGAAAACTTCTATCCACTTTATACATAATGATATATAATGTTTCATGTTTGGTTCACTTTTTAGTACTCTCCCATCTTTTCTGAATTGTCCTCTTACTAAATATGTGTCCTGTCCACTTTTGATGCTTTCTTCCTCTGGATACTTCCTCTGATTCAGTAAGTTAGAATGTATGAACAGGCATGATAATTGCATGGTAATTATTAAAATAATACCATTTCCATTATATCAATATCCAGGAACTTTTCACTATGCCCAACTAATGCTATAGTGTCTTAAGGAAAGATTAATATGTATTTCTGGTCACCTAAAACATGTTTACAAAAGTCATGGAACTTTATATATTTAACAGAATATTTTTTAAGTACAAGCAGAAAATTCATTTATTAGTGAATATATGTAAAATAAGTTTTTGAGATAAAACTACTTCTAAAATTAAATAATGTTTCAGAAACATTCATCTTTGAAAAAGTATTTTAATGATAATCTTTTCAAAATATTTATTATGAGCATTTTGTTCATATAACCATTACAAATTATTACCTTGAAACAATAGCTAAGTAAAAAGAAATATTATATGAAAATGTGGTACATTTACACAATGGAGTACTACTCAGCTGTTAAAAATAATGAATTTGTGAAATTCTTGGGGAAATGAATGGATCTGGAGAATATCATGCTGAGTGAGGTAACCCAATCACAAAAGAACACACATGGTATACATTCTCTGATAAGTGGATATTAACCCAGAAGATCGAAATACAAAAAGTACAAGCTACAAACAATAAGTAAGAGAAACTGAAAGTTTTCTACATTGTCAAGCATAGTTTTTGCACTGAGACTGGAAACAAGGCTGTTGGAGATTTGTTGTGAGAAAAGGAACAGTTGTATCATTTTAAAAAAATAGATTCAATGACTGTCTTATAGAAATTATTCATAAGCAGCTGCAGTAAACAAGAGAAATTTAAAACAGGGAAAATTGCTTACAAAAGCATTAAATACACAAATGTGCAATAAAACACTCTCTGTTCATTTATTCTTCCCCATGATATCTACTGTGTTTAAACCAATAATACAATTATAATATTCTCAGACATTTTGTATTTCAGAAATATGTTTATTCTGGTATTTTCATATATTTACATATGCAGAAAATTTATAGTATAATTCTTATAATAATCTAGGTGATTGTATATTTTGTTTAGATTCATTTTCATATATATTTAAAGGTTTATGTTTGTCACATTCGTCATTTATGATACTACATAATTAATTTAATTATTTAAAAATATATCTTGCAATATTAGGAATATTGAACATTCAAAATTAGAAAAACTAGGGCAAAGAAAAAGAAAATATTCATTTTACGGATATTAAAGACAAATTTTACTCAATTTTGTTTACATAACTATATTATAGAATTTTATTTTCTTCTCAGGTAGAGTTCTGGTATAAATATTAAATTTGAACCTATATTTATATATTTATATACATGTAATTGTATGTATGCATGTAAATCTCTATGTGTTTGTTAAAACAAAATTTCTGTGTGTATGTGTCTTAACCTTAACATTGTAAACTGAGGCAGGAAATGTTTGTGCTAGAGAACATTCTTGAGTATCTAGTAAAGACATTTCAATGAGAAAACAGTTAGATAGAATGTTGGCAATTATTTTATAAATATACATTTTAAATATACATTTACTGAGTTTCTTACTTTTAAGCATGTGAACATCTATCCATAAAATCCTAAATTTGAATATCAATAAGACAACCTGCAATGGTTTATAGAAACATATATCATATGAGATCTAAATCTTTACAAGATGCATTTTATGTGCTCAATTTCATAATGAAAGTTCCCAAAAGTCTTCTTTCATATTTTTAAATATAGTCAAATTTATTCTATTCATCATTCACACAACTTACTTCCTGCTCTCACTTAACTACAGCTTAATATCTATTGGTAAACCTCTCCTGTCACACCCCACTTTCCTACTACCAAAGAGAATCTTCCAACTCAACAATTATATCTGTAGTCCATACACAGGTTTATCCAATAATCACAGAAGCAATGTAGAAACCTAAGAGGTAAGTGGTTGGAATGAGTCATAATCTTGAATGTGATTTAGTCTCAACAGTAATATTGTCTAAATATGAATGCCTCCAATAGATTCATGCGTTGAAACACTAGATTCCCTATCTGTTTTGGTAGCGGTGTGTTACCTTGAGGACATGGAACCTTGAAGGAGGAATGATTCACTACTAGTGGGCCTTGAATATGTGATAATTTGGCTCAACCTCCATTACCTTCTATGACTCCTGACTGCAAACACAATATGATCAGAAGTGTCTCACACTTCTGCCATCATACCTTAATCAACATGATGGTCTTGTCCACATAAGTCATAAGCCAAGAATATTCCTTCCTCCCCTAAGGAAATTTGCACCAAGGGAAGTAAACCAATACAACCAGCATTGTACAACCAGAACAAGTCATTGTTCAATAAGCTCATGAAGAAAGTCAGGGCTAGGAAGCAGGAGAGGGTGGGATGGTGAACAGGGGGAGCAGGAGGGAATAGGGTTTTGTTTTGTTTTGTTTCCAGAGGGGAAACCAGGAAAGGGGATACCATTTTAAATGTAAATAAAGAAAATATCTAATAAAAAAATAGGCCAATCCATAGATCAGATCACATAAAGCTCAAGAAGAAGGAAGACCAACATATGGATGCTTCAGTACTTCTTAGAAGGGGGAACAAAATGCTCATGGGAGAAAAAAAGGAGACAAAATGTGGAACAGAGACTGAAGGAAAGACCATCCAGAGACTACCCCATCTGAGGATCCATCCCATATACATTCATCAAACCCATGTACTATTGTAGATGCCAACAAGTGCTTGCTGACAGGAGCCTGATATAGCTGTCTCCTGAGAGGCTCTGTCAGTGCCTGACAAATACAGAGGTAGATGCACTCAGCCAACCATTGGAATGAGTACAGGGTCCCCAATGGAGGAGCTAGAGAAAGGACCCAAGGAGTTGAAGGGGTTTGCAGCCCCATAGGAGGAACAACAATATGAACCAACCAATATCCCCAGAGCTCCCAGGGACTAAACCACCCACCAATGGTTGCACATGGAGAGACCCACAGCTTCAGACGCATAAAGTAGCAGAGGATTGTATTGTTGGTAATCAGTGGGAGGAGAACTCCTTGGTCCTGGGAAGGCTAGATGCCCCAGTGTAGGCGAATGCCAGGGCTTATAGGTACAAGTGTTTGAGTGTGGGTAAGAGCACCCTTATAGAAGCGGGAGGGGGGGTAGAATAGGGGGTTTTGGGAGGGGAAACCAGGAAAAGGGATAATATTTGAAATGTAAATAAAGGAAATATCCAATAAAAGAAAAACAATCAGGTCAAAAATTTTCCTATTCAACAAAAAATAAAAATTTTACTCAACTATAGTTGTTCCTGACCAATAAATTTATTACTTAATAAGGGGAATATAAAAGTGGATTCTCATCCTGAAATTCCCTGATCTAATGGAATTTTTCATCATTCTGAAGTATATTTTACCTGGCAGAATAACTGTCTTCAGTCCTATAAGGTATTAATCTATAGGCAGTGTCCTTGGAACAGGAGGCTATTCCTTTTTTTTTTTTTTTAATTCTAGCTACTTCAAGATGATGAAGTAATGACAAGACCTAAATATACTCTTCTGAAGTGGTCATTAGGATTATTCAGTTCCAATTTTAGAAAATAGCACCTGATGAATTAATATTTTGTGTATGAATAAAGATACATTATGCATTAAAAAGTATGAGATATAAAATACAGCAATTCAAACAAAACTTAATCAAGACACGGCAGGCCATTGTATCATTTGCAATACCTTGCATCCTTATATGTAATATAGCTTGTCTTTGAATATGTGCAATGTTATGTACATGTTTGCTCCAGAATCTAACAAAGAGAAAGACATCATAAGTACTCATTCTATGAAGTAGTAACTAGCTTCCATAATAAAACTGGGTGAGACAGATGAGGAAGGGATTAGAAAAAGAAGACAATTATAAAGCAGTACAATATCTGTTTTTTACAAACACAAAAGAAAAGTATTCAACAGAACATTATTAAATCAATAAAAGCTGAGCTAATGGAGCACATTACCCACCAAGTACGATTTATAGCAGCGATAGAAAAATATCTGAACATCCTCAGTAAATTAATGTAAATTTCCATGTGAAGGGTTTTAAAAGATACAAAGACTATATATATATATATATATATATATATATATATATATATATATTTGAAAAATCTTTAAAAACTTCCATTACTGATTGATTGATGACAAAAACTCTCAAAAACCTAGAATAAAATGGTACCATTTCTAAACCACAAAACTGGGCTTTTCTAAATGATTATCGAAACAATATCTAGGACCAAAAACAGAGCAGTGATATTACTCCCATGGAATGTACCACTAGAACATATTATTGCAAAACAATACATATCAATGAAAGATGAGGTTATACTGATTGAAAAGGAAGACAAAAAAGGAAGACATGTTTCTGTGTCAATAGCATGGAAGTTTACACAGAATGTACTCCAAGTTTTCCATAATATCAAAATCACAAGCTAACTCCTTCATATAGGAAGTGAAGACTGTATAATGTAAGGTTTACATAAAAATAAAACACAGAAGAGGGCTGCAGGAACAAACATGGAGAAGAGACTGAGGGAAAAGTAGACCAGTGATCAGCCCAATTAGGGATCCTGACACTGTTAATGAAGCTATGGTATGCTTACAGACAGGAGCCTAGTATGGCTGTCCTCTGAGAGACTCAACAAGCAGCTGAAAGAGTCAGATGCAGATCCATGCAACCAATGGACAGAAGCCAGAGACCTCAGTTGTTGAAATAAGGAAAGGTTGGAAGAATTCAAGGAGGAAGGAACTCCTTAGGAAGAACAGCAGTCACAACTAACCCAATCCCTGAGGTCTCTCAGACATTGAGCAAACAACTGTACACAAACTGATATGAGGATTCCAACCCATATACAGCTGATGACTGCCAGGTCTGACTTCACACCTGGGAAAAGACATGACTAACCCTCCAGAGACTTGCAGCCCCAGGGAGTGGGAAGGTCTGGTGGGGGGAGATTTTTTGGAGATGGGGGAGGAGGAATGGGATGGGAAAGAGTGGGAGGGTAGAAACAGGAGGAGGGTAATGACTGGACTATAAAAATATAGAAGTAATTTTAAAAAAAAGAAAGAAAGAAAAGAAAAAGAAAAAACAAACAAACAAACAAACAAATAAATAAAACAGATTGTTTGCTTTAGCAATAAAAATAATGGATTCTTTTTCCATTGTCGAATTTTATTTTTTTAATTTTTTTAGGAGTCAAAACAGAATTATGTTTATTTTCCTATGTAATGCATTATATTGAACTCGTCAGCCTATGAAATGGGTACATAGAGAAATAAGCAGTATAAGGCCTTGATCTACCACATAGCCTTCTACCTTCCACCTCTCCTCCACCCTAAAGCACATTCATAGCTAGCACACCAAGCCCTAAGATTTCTACTGTACTATTAACAAATTAATGGCAGGTAGTTTTGAACCCACAGCCTGTGACATGTTGATAGGCACAATTATGCTGTGCTGGGCTATGAGTACTATGTGTACTAGGCTGGTACTCTAACATCTAAAGGCATTCCCAGGCCTGACTTTAATTTCTTTTGTTTTTTTATTTTATTACATATTTTCTTTATTTACATTTCAAATGATATCTCCTCTCCTGGTTACCCCTCTTTAAAATATCCAAAACAAAAACAAAAGCAAAAAACTAACCCTATTTCCTTCCCCATCCCCCTGCACACCAACCCACCCTTTTCCAATTCCTGGCCTTGGCATTCTCCTACACTGGGGCATAAACCTTCACAGAACCAAGGTCCTCTTCTCCCATTGATGACTGACTAGGCCATACGATGCTATACATATGCTGCTGGAGCCATGAGTCCTACCATGTGTGATCTTTGGCTGATGGTTTAGTCCCTGGGAACTCTGAAGGTACTATTTAGTTCTTATTGTTGTTCCTCCTAAGGGGCTGCAAACCTTTCAGCTCCTTGTGTGCTTCCTCTAGCTCCTTCATTGGGGATCCTATGCTCAATCCAATGGATGATTGTGAGTCTCTACTTCTGTATTAGTCAGACACTGTCAAAGCCTTTCAGGAGACAGCTATATCAGGCTTCTGTTAGCCATCACTTGCTGACATCCACAATTGTGTCTGGGTTTGATAATTGAATATGGAAAGAACTCCCAGGTGGAGCAGTCTCTGGATTGTCCTTCAGTCTCTGCTCCATAGTTTATCTCTGTGACTCCTTGCATGGTTATTTTGTATCCCCTTCTAAGAAGGAATGAAGCATTTACACTTTGGTCTTCCTTCTTCTAGAGTTTCTTGTGGACAAAACAGCAGCCAACAGATTGGGAAAAGATCTTTACCAATCCTATATCCATTAGAGGGCTAATAACCAATATATACAAAAATTCAAGAAGTTAGACTCCAGAAATCAAATAAACCTATTAAAAATGGAGTACAGAGCTAAACAAAGAATTCTCAACTGAGGAATACTGAATGGCTGAGAAACACCTAAAGAAATGTCTAACATCTTTAGTCATCACGGAAACGCAAATTAAAACAACTCTGAGATTCCAGCTCACACGAGTCATAATGGCATATTAGCCCAGAAGTTCAGAATACAGGAAGAACAACCCACAAACTACAAGAAACTTAAGAAGAAGGAAGACCAAAAGGTGGACATTTCATTCCTCCTTAAAAGGGGGAATCAAATACCCATGGAAGGAGTTGCAGAGATTAACTATGGAGCAGACTGAAGGAAGGACAAGCCAGCCTAAATATAGCTATCTCCTGAGAGGCTCTGACAATACCTGACTAATACAGATGTAGAGGTTCACAGCCATCTATTGAACTGAGTACACAGTCCCCAGTGAAGGAGTTAGAGAAAGGTTCTATAGAGCTGGAGGGTTTGCAGCCCCTTAGGACGAACAACAATATGAACTAAATAGTACCCTCAGAGCTCCCAGGAACACAACCGCGAACCAAGGACTATACATGGTGGGACTGATTGTTTTGGCAGCATGTATATAGTAGAGGATTGCAAAGCTGATCATCAATAGGAGGAGAGATCCTCTGCCCTGTGAAGGTTCTGTGCCCCAGTGTAGCAGAATGCCAGGGCCAATAAGTGGGAGAGGGTGGGGTGGTAGGCATGGGGATGGGGGAGACAACAGGAGTTTGTTCTTGTTGTTTTTGTTTGTTTGATTGTTTTTGGAGGAGAAATTCGGAAAGGAGAAATTTACATGTAAATAAAGAAAATACCTAATTAAAAAAAAAAAAAACTCAGGTGACAGCAGATGCTAGTGAGGTTGTGGAGAAAGAGGAACACTCCTTCATTGCTGGTGGGATTGCAAGCTGGTACAACTCTCGAAATCAGTTTGGCAGTTCATTAGGAAATTGGGCATAGTACTACCAGAGGACCCAGCTATACCACTCCTGGGCATATACCCACAAGATGCTCCAACATGTAATAAGGATACATGCTCCACCATGTTCATAGCAGCCTTATTTATAATAGCCAGAAACTGGAAACAACCCAGATGTCTCTCAACAGAGGAATGGATATAGAAACTGTGGTACATTTACACAATGGAGTACTACTCAGCTATTAAAAACAATGAATTTATGAAATTCTTAGGGAAATGGATGGATCTGGAAAATATCATCCTGAGTGAGGTAACCCAATCACAGAAGAACACACATGGCATGCACTCTCTGACAAGTGGATATTAGCCTAGAAGCTCAGAATACCCAAAGTACAATTCACAAACCACAAAAAATTCATTGTCCAATTTTATTAAGATAGGCTTTCCTTGTACTCACCTCCTGAGTTAGGGACTGTAGCCATGTGTCATCACACCCAGTTTTTATGTAATGATAGGTAACTAATCAATCCAATACCTTATTTAGGCTATAAAGTCCTATAACATCTAAACTCCCCATCACCATCAATCACATTTATAATAAAAATACTATTATTTATAATGATATTATATGCATATAGTCATTATTGTTATTTATTTTATACAACACCCAAATGAAACATTTATTTAAATATAATGAAATATATACATTTATGAAAAAATAATCTTCAAAACTTATTTAAGAAATGATAGAAATATCAAACAAATGAAGGAGGTTCTGTTCATAAACAGAAGAATATAGGACTGTGAAAACATCATTCTTAACCTTTAGTATATGATAAGAGTAGAAGTGAGTTTGTTTTGTTTTGTGCTATCAACAAATATTTCTAGGTTTACAAAATAGTCATGAAAATAAACAAAACAGTAAGGAAGAAGAGTAGATATAGTATTCTATTTTGTAGAAGTTTGGCAATTTAGAAAGTACATTTGCGTCAAGAGAACAGAATAAATAATATACAAAATAATCCAAATAAGACCCTAAAATCATCTCTCAGAAGAGAAAGCCTATTATATGCTACTGACACAGGAGAAGTGGAAAGAGACTCCAAAAGAATGAATCCATAGAACTTACACACAAATAAACACACATAACAATATACATATTAGCATTGGGTACAAAATGGTAGTTAAGAAAAGAGCAGAAGGAAGAGAATGGACTGTTTCTATAATAACTTAAATTCATTGGGTTAAACTTCATAAATAGAGGACAAGAATATGAGGAATTAGCTGAGGGACAAAGACCATCATTCCAAATATTTACCAAATTGTTAATATGAAAATACTTTTGTCGAAAATAGAAAGTGATACATCTTGTAAGAAAATCATTCCTGAGCCTCCAAATGACAGAGCTGGATCAGAGACAATCTCTGCCCCCTCCCTGCTAGGGGAGAGCTTCCCTCCAGGGCAGGCTTCAGCCCCAGGAATCAGGCAGGACCAGCTGGGAGACATAGGCCTCAGGAATTGCAGGGGAGTCTCAGGACTGCAGGGACAGGAACCTCTCAGATTCCAAGTAACAGAGCTGGATCAGAGACAATCTCTGCCCCATCCCTGCTAGGGGAGGGCATCCCTCCAGGGCAGGCTTCAGCCCAAGGACTCAGGTGAGATCTGCCATTTTCTCTCTGGTGACTTCCTAAGGCAGGACCAGCTGGGAGGCATAGGCCTCAGGAGTGGAAGGGGAGTTGCAGGGCAGCAAGGAAAGGTCAAGCTCTATGACCCCAAGAACTTCTAACACCAGAGATCAAGAGATGGCTAAAGGCAAATGCAAGAATTCTACCAACAGAAACCAAGACTGCTTGGCTTCACCAGAACCTAGTACTCCCACCTCAGCAAGCCCTGGATATTCCAAAACACCAGAAAAGTAAGATTTGGATCTAAAAACTTAAGAAGGGCATGAATAACTCCCTTAAAGAAATACAGGAGAAAACAGATAAAGAGGTACAAGCCCTTAAAGAGGAAACAAAACAAAACAAACAAAAAAAAAAACATAAAGAATTACAGGAGATCACAAGTAAACAAATAGAAGCCATTAAAGAGCAAACCCAAAAATCCCTTAAGGAATTGCAGGAAAACACAAACAAACAGGTGAAAGAACTGAGTAAAACCATTCAGGACCTAAAAAATGGAAGTAGAAACAATAAAGAAATCACAAAAGGAGACAACCCTGGAGTTAGAAATCTTAGGAAAAAAGTCAGGAAACATAGATGCAAGAATCACCAACAGAATACAAGAGATAGAAGAGAGAATCTCAGGGGCAGAAGACACCACAGAAAAAATTGACACACCAGTCAAAGAAAATGCAAAAACCAAAAAGACCCTAACCCAAAACATCAAGGAAATCCAGGACACAATGAGAAGACCAAACCTAAGGATAATAGGTATAGAAGAGAGTGAAGACCTCCAACTTAAAGGGCCAGTAAATATCTTCAACAAAATTATAGAAGAAAACTTCCCTAACCTAAAGAAAGAGTTGCCCATGAACATACAAGAAGCCTATAGAACTCCAAATAGACTGGACCAGAAAAGAAATTCCTCCCTCCACATAATAGTCAAAACACCAAATGCACAAAACAAAGAAAGAATACTAAAAGCAGTAAGGGAATAAGGTCAAGTTACATATAAAGGCAGGCCTATCAGAATTACACCAGACTTCTCACCAGAGACTATGAAAGCTAGAAGATCCTGGGCAGATGTCATGCAGACCCTAAGAGAACACAAATGCCAGCCTAGACTACTATACCCAGCAAAACTCTTAATTACCATAGATGGAGAAACCAAAGTATTCCATGACAAAACTAAATTCACACAATATGTTTCCACAAATCCAGCCCTTCAAAGGGTATTAAATAGAAAACTCCAACACAAGGAGGGGAACTACGTCCCTGAAAAAGCAAAAATGTAGTCTTCCAACAAAACTAAAAGAAGATAGAGACAAGAACGGAATGCCAGCTCTAACTACAAAACTAACAGGAAGCAACAATTACTTTTCCTTAATATCTATTAACATCAATGGACTCAACTCACCAATAAAAAGACATAGACTATCAGATTGGGTACGTAAACAGGACCCAACATTTTGCTGCATACAAGAAACCCACCTCAGTGATAAAGTCAGACACTACCTCAGAATAAAAGGCTGGAAAACAATTCTCCAAGCCAATGGTCCCAATAAAAAAGCTGGAGTAGCCATTCTAATATCGAATAAAATCGACTTTAACCCTAAAGTGATCAAAAAAGATAAGGCGGGACACTTCATATTCATCAAAGGTATGATCTACCAAGATGAACTCTCAATTCTGAACCTCTACGCTCCAAATGCAAGGGCATCTACATTCATAAAAGAAACTTTACAAAAGCTCAAGCACACATTACAACACACACATTAGTAGTGGGTGATTTCAACACCCCACTCTCTGCTATGGACAGATCATGGAAACAGAAATTAAACAAGGACACAGTAAGACTAACAGAAGTTATGAAACAATGGATCTAACAGATATCTATAGAACTTTTTATCTTAAAACAAAAGGATATACCTTCTTCTCAGCACCTCATGGTACCTTCACCAAAATTGACCATATAATTGGTCACAAATCAGGCCTCCACAGATAC
>JADRCD010066212.1:0-12295 GCA_019843815.1 Montemys delectorum | reverse complement strand
CCCCATTACAGATGGTTTTGAGCCACCATGTGGTTGAACTCAGGACCTCTGGAAGAGCAGTCAGTGCTCTTAACTACTGAGCCATCTCTCCAGCCCAACTTGTACTTTTAAAATTCAGGTAAAAATCAAAATAAGAGACTCCCAAAGTACAATTTCTTCTGTATGTAAAGCATTCACATATAAACAATGGTATATGTTCGTGTGTTTTTATTTTTATTTTCTTTATTTCCTTAGTTTGTTTTAACACAGTGTCTCCCTATGTATCTCACTAGCCCAGGCTCAGCTCAAATTCATGGTCTTCCTGCTTCACCTTCCCAAATGCTAGGATGACAGGCATGCACAATGAAACCTGGCTCAATAATGGTATATATGTAATGTGTGTTTCATTTTTGAGACAAGGTCTTGCAGACCAGGCTAGCCTTAAATTTCTGCTCATACCACTGGGCACCTGGGTTGGCAGGCAAGTACAGCTACCATGGTATAAGTTCCTATCTGAGATGAAAGGGAAACCATATCTGAATGACAAAATGAAACTTCCTAACTGGATTACACGTAAATATTATGAGGGAGGAGTGGAATTGGGAGGTGACAGTATGCATTAGGGGATGTGTGAGTGAGTATTTTAAAGCATTCTTTTTACAAGAATACAGGTTTGAAAAAAAAAAAGAATACAGGTTTGTTCTGTGTGGAAACGAATTTGGGAGCATGTTCCTAAATGACTATGTATGTTTTGGTAGCACGCCTGAAATTGTCTATACATATTTGACAACCATCTACATATTACTGAGTGTGTGTATATGTATGAGTATGTGAGTGGTTTCTGAAAATTGCATAATTGAAGTTGTGTACAATAATTACTTGTGTCCTGGTTAACACTGATCGGAATCTTGATGGGATCTAGATTCACCTAGCAGACAAGTCTCTGCACAGATCCCTAGGGGGGGTTTCTAAATGTGGGCAGCATTATTCCATGGGATGGGGTGCTACATGGAATAAAAAAAAGTAAGAGCTGAGCAATAGCCTTCATGACTCTCTGCTCTGGACCACAGATAAAGCTCGATCAGCCGTACTTTCCACCAAACCATCTGCAGTACAGTAGTGTATCCTCACACTGAGCCAAAACGCAGACAGCCCCCCCCCCTTTCTGGCCTTTGTGAGACATTTTGTCACAGCACCAAGGAAAGTAATACACTGTGAACATGTTGTTTTGTGATTATAGTAGGTTTTTGGGGGGGAGGGCAAGGGAGTGTGTGCCTGTAAGGGTAAAAGTCTGTCTGCTCTATGACTTTGAAGGCACGTTCCTGTGAGTAAGTGAATGTTAACAAGATCATATGAGTAAACAGATATGATGGTGTGAAAGGCTTGCAATAGTGTGGGCATGCAATAGTGTGGCTAATGACCAAAAGTAATTCCTCACTCCTGTTTTCCTTTAAGATTTGTTTTTATTGTATTTAAGTGTTTTCCCTGCAACTATGTATATGTATTCTGTGTGAGCAGTGCCCACAGACACCAGAAATCAGTGTAGGATCCCCTAGAAACTGTTGTTACAGACAGCTATGAGGTACCATGTTTTTGCTAGGAACCAAACTCCAGTTCTAGAAGATTGACAAGGCCTCTTAACAGCTGAGGCCCTTTTCTGAGCCTCTCTGGGCCCCTTTTCATTATTTCAGTGTAGCTTTATATTACTGATGAGGTTACATTTCTACCTTTACCAGGTAAATGTCAATGTTACCTTCTTTTCATGAATTACATTTTCATGTATGATTTTCTTTTTTCTTTCTTTTTTTTTTTTTTTTTTGGTTTTGGTTTTTGGTTTTGTTTTTTTCGAGACAGGGTTTTCTCTGTATAGCCCTGGCTGTCCTGGAACTCTTTCTGTAGACGAGGCTGGCCTCGAACTCAGAAATCCGCCTGCCTCTGCCTTCCAAGTGCTGGGATTAAAGGCGTGCGCCACCACGGCCCAGCATATATGATTTGCTTGCTTGCTTATGTTTTTGCTTCTTGTGACACAGATTCCTGTCTCCCTGGCTGGCCTGTTCCTCCTTAGGTAGTCATTCTCTACAGTAGTAGTCCATATTGAATGAAAAGTTCCCTTTCAGATGGCCAGCTGGAATACTCAATCCTGTGTGTCTGGGCAGAGCATAGTGTCCCTCCCGGAAGGCTCCTAAGTCAAACAACAAATAATGCCAAAAAATCAAGCCCTCACAGCACCCAAAAGAAACTGAGTGGGGAATTTCAGGCAGCTGGGAGTCCTGCCTCAGATTTTGCTTCCTGGCTGAAGCTCAGCTCCTTTCCCCACCCCGCTGCAGGCACTTTCCCATCACAGGAGAACCCCTTGTAGCATCCGTTTTCCCATCACAGGAGAACTACTAGTAGCATCCGTGGGAAATAGTTTGGTCTTCTCAGAGGCACAGTGTCTTCACACTTAGGCTGTTCTGCTCTTCTTTCTCTTCCTGTCACAGACTTAGAGGCGCCAGCCCCATCTCCAGACACCAGGCTTCAGTAGACGTCTGATATAAACATGCTTGGGTATGAACTAGAGAGCCACTGGTCCCACTCTCAGGGCCAGTATCTCGATGAGCTCAAACAACAGAACAACGTACCAGTAAAACTTGCATTGCCTCCAGGCTGGCCTGAAGGTTGAGGCAGTTCCTCTGCCTTAGTCTCCTAAGTTCTCCAAACTGGAATTTTTGAGTTGTGGTTTTTATTTTAATAGTCCTGAAAGAGTTGCTTCGTTATACCCTGTGCACAGAGCATATATTGGTCAAAAGAGATCGTTGTGTGTTTTTTCTACGTGTTGCAAAAGGTAGCCTGTTTTGGGGGAAGGGGTTGGCAAGTTCAGCACCATAGCAGAGTCCATGCATATTTCCTCATGTAATTGTGACAGTCAGTGAGAGCTGAGGTCTCTTCGATCCAGTAGATATCATTTCCATTTTAATGAAGAGGCCTCTGCTGTTAATCTAAATGAATGGGGAGCTCTTCCATGGTTTGGGCTGTAATAGGAGCATCAGTCCACAGGGCCATTGAAGCTTCCCAAATGAAGACTTCAGTTGTAATAAGTGCCCAGTATGTCTCCCAAGGTTGGTTACCCTAGAAAAAAAGTGTCATCGTCTAAGTCTGAGGGCTGTTTATACCGAACTGTGTGGGTAAAACTTTTACTTGTCCATTTGGTCCAGAGGATCCAGGCAGACAGTCTTGTAGTCGTAGAACTGATTGTTGCTGGGATATTATTACTGGGATAGTCCAAGTGAGAGCTAGATTAGTTTATCTGCAGCAGTTCTCAACATGTAGGTCACAACCACCCCTTGGGGGGGGTGCATATCAAATCTTTAAATTCCAATGCTTAACAGTAGCAAAATTACAGTTACGAAGTAGCTATGAAAATTTCATGGTTGGGAGTGTCAGCACAGCTGTATTAAAGGGTCTTATCATTAGGAGAGTTGAGAACCAGTGAGCTAGTGCCTCTGTTCTGCTACCCACTGAAAAGTGGAAGACGTGGGCGACCCAGTATACAGCGCCAGTAAAGATTAGAGGTGAATAATGTGTTTACTGTTGCAGGCTGTGTTTATAGAATTAACTAGAAGCCTTTGATTTGATGGTTCTTCCATAAGTCTACTAAATCCAGGGCACTGTGTTTTCTTGAATTGTTTTAGCATTAGGCATCACTGCTGGTAAGAATTGTTTATAGTTGTTAGGAAGCCCCTGAGAAACAACCGAGTGGACTCAGCTCAATTCAGCATTCTCCATGCTTGCCAACTTACCGTGCTGTACAGCATCTATTTACTAATAAGCCCATCCCGAGATCCCAGCTGATAGGTAGTTAACATTCTCTAGTGTCTATCTGAGAGCGGTTAGGAGGCCTAACATAGGATGTGAAACCTGCTTAGCCATAAAAATTCATATACACACACACACTCGTATTTGTGAGAGTGTGTGTGTATGTGTGTGCATGTGTCTCGGTGTCCAAATCCTCTTACTCCTACTTTTCCTATTGTGTGGAATTGTTTAGGAATGCTATCACTTTCCATTATCATATGATACAGTGCCTAATTCCATTTTAGTCTCTGTTAGGTGAAGCTCGCTTCCCAACAGGTACTTTCTATATACCTGGTAATCCAGGAAGTTCATCAGGGACTGGAGCTAGGTCTTTAAGGACAGACTTGGTCTCAGCGAAAGAAAGAAAACATTGTCTCCTCCACTCAAGATAAGGTCTCACATTCTTGGCTGTTCACGTTTGCGTGCTCTGCCTAAGTGGCCCAAGAAAGTTTTGGGCAAATTGTTCTCCTCCTTACCTTAGTGGTACTTTACTGCCCTTGCTTCTGAAGGGCATCAAGAGGCCTTGCCACCTTCTTAACACCTTCAGGCTCTTGGATTCCTCCCTCCCACCTGGCAACACATTAGGTTAGATCCCACACTGAGCAAAGCCCAGAATGGCTCCAAACGGGTTTAGAGCACCTGTTCGGTAGGATACACCACTTAATTCAGAAGGTTGAGAGGAACAGACATAAAAACTTTCTTTTAGTCACTGGCTTAACCCAAGGATTTGGGGAAGGATACCCTTTGAAGGATGATTTAGAATGATGCCTTCTTGCCACCACCACAAATCCCAATTAGACAGCAACAAGGTGACACCAATCGTTTATACAGTTCTCTCACGAAACTACGACTAAGAGAGAAGCCTTGGCCTGACAAAGCACCTTGTTACCTTATTTACATGCCACAGCAATCCCTAGGAACGAAAATGTCTTATCTACAAATATGCGGGGAGTCAAGAATAATCTACTGTCAGTTCAGAGGTTCACAGCCCTGCCTTTCTCTGTTTGGGCCCACCGGGCAGGCTGACATTTTCGTGGCGCTCCATGTCTCCGGCTGGCTCCCAATCACTTGCAGTCGTGTTGCTTCACTAAAATGCCAGTGCTGCTGCCTCATTAGGCTAATGAGGCACAGGAGGAGGCCAGAACAAATACAAAGTTGCTAGCATGGAGTGATGCTGTGCTGACCTGGAAGCATTCCAAATTTTGATTCCGGACCATATAACACTGCCTAGGAGAAATCGGTCAATTGATTGTTCTGCTGGCTGATTAATTTCCTGATTAACGCCCAGATTCTCTCCTTTCCTCGGCGCCACTTGTGCTGACTTTAAGGGATTTAGGGCTGATCTAGGCAAAAGATAGCATCTCCAAGGTAGGCAATAGCACACAAGGAGATTTACTTACACTTTGACAGGTTTACATGAGGTGGATGTCCCACATAATCAAGGACCTTCCAGGAAAAGAAAAAGCCCAAGAGAACAGAGAGATCAGAGAGTGGACCTATATGTCTCCTTGAAGGAATTTGGCAACAGGATGAGAAGTCTCTGGGTCAAGGAATGCAAAAGCACAGCAGTGAATTGGGGGCTTTTATAACTATAGGCTTTAACTTATCTATGGGTAACAGCTGTCGGGTGCAGTTTTATGAGGAATGCAAATCAGGCAGTCTGTGGCTACAAGTCTGCTTATTTTGAATATATGTAAAACAACTGAGTGTGTAAAATTGAGAGTTTGGTTGCCTGCCAGCTTTTGCACTAATGCTTTCCAGCTTGCTATGAAAAAGAAAACAACATAGAATCAGTATGCAGAAGTCCTTTGTATCTTTTATACACCAATGTCTATGTTGTAAATAAGTGGTTCTGTCCCAGTATGAGTGCATGTAGTTTGTGATTATATAGGTATGCTTACTATATCACTCATATTCATGTATATGAGTGAATATATAAATGTATATTTTGCTATTTTTGTCTCTGAGCATGCTCTATATGTTTTCTGTGTTGTTAATATGTGAGCATGTTTGAGTCAATGTATGTGCATCTGTGAGTCAGTTTCTGATCATATGTGCTGATGCTAGTATGTGCTTGTGGATAAATGTGTAAATTGGTTTGTGTGCAAATAGTAACAAGATGTAAGCACATGATATGTGTATGTTTGTGAGTATGTGAGCATCACTTTGTATATTCTCATGTGACTATAAATGTCTATTTGTATGAACATAACAGCAGAAGGATGTCTGGTGTATGCAAGGAGAAGGGAGTAAGCATAGAAGTGATGTGAATAAGTTTATGGATAAATTATGTGAGTGAATCCTACTGTGTGTTAATATGCAGTCAGGATCATGTTTCTGAGTGAATGGCATTGTTCTGTGTCTGAAAATTCCAATATGTATATGTGTGTAGTTATAAACATAGAAACTTGTACATATGAAAACTTTCATACACAAATTATCCTGTGTGTGTAAATATGTTCTTGATTTGGAAGGAATTGTGGTGGCAAATATAGATGTGAATGTATGGTTGTGAGTAAATAGTAAATATTGGGTGGGTACGTGTTCAAATTACTGATACATTTGTATGTTAACCAGCTCACGTGTGTGAAAGAGTACACAAAAACACAAAAACATGTCAGTTTAAGTCTGGTAATATGGGAATGAAAATGCAGACAAGTGACCTTAAGAGATTGCATGAGGATTTTCATGTTCTTCTATATTAATATTTAGTATGTTTATGTATTGGTGATCAGTTTTGTGTAAACACAAGCATGTGTGGATAAAAATATGAACATTCGTATTTTGCTTATGTAACATGTGTTTCTGTGAATTGACTTGTAAGTATAGTTCTGTGGGTGATGATATGAATATATCCATCTCAGACATGCATATATATTCTAAGTGTATTTGTATGTGTTGATGTATAAACAAGCTCAAAGCTGAGAGTTGGGTCAGTGGTTAAAGGGACTTGTTGCCTTTGCAGGTGACCTGAGTTCAATTCCTGGCATTCACATGGTAGCCCACAGTCACTTCTAATTCTAGTTCCAATGCCTCCTTTCTGACCTCTATAGGCACTCTATAAATGTGGGACACAGACACACAGTTTAAAAAATCCATACACATAAAATAAAAACAAGTAAAGTACTTTCAAATCTATATACAGCTCATGTATGAGTGTGACAATAGACAATTTTAAGTGAAATGAAGGTATCAGAGGAGTATGTACATTTGTGTGAGTTAATCTGCAAATGTGTATGTTATGCCTTCATATGCGTGTGTGTGTCTTGAGTTTGTGAATGAATAAATTGGGTACTTGTATGGACATTTTCATATAACTTTTCATATAACTATAATTGTGTGTATGTTAAATTCAAATATATTGAGCAAATATCTGTGCACATAGAAAATAAGCTTATTAGTATATGTAACTTGATATGTACATGCTCCTCTATTTAGACATTCACTTGAAAATCAATATGGAATGACTTGTGCGAATTTGTGAGTATATGTGTATGTAAGTGAATCTATGAGTATTGTTTCTGTGTGTTCTAGTTTCAGTGTGTGAGTGTGATTGAATATCTAGGAGTGGAATCTTAGTGATTCTTCCTTTGGAAGTTGTTCTTCCAGCCTCTGTGTTCCAGCCTTTTAGTTATAGGACTCAAAATATGACCACAGATTTTAAAATGCAGAAAGCCATAAAGCGAATTCGCAGTGCGTGTTTATTTTATTTTATTTTATTTTTTGACAGTTCAAAGTGGCTCTCACTAGGTCTAAAGCCAAGCCGTTCTTCGGTGTGTCTTACATAATACTGCTGCTATGGAAATGTGCTCGACCCGCCTCATTCTGCCCACTGGCTTCACTGTAGGCTGACTGCCCAGAAGCTGAGCTACAGAAACAAATGGGTTATTTCAAGTACAGTGCTTCAGACAGCAAGTGCAATTGGACATGAGTGTCTGAATGACTCCTGTGAAGTAAATGCTTCTCTATGGGAGGGGACAAGCCAGATTTCAGTATTCAGGGTTAGTGTAAACAAATGCTTGAGAAGTGCTATCTAGTCACAAGGGTTTCCTGTAGCACAATCCTTGATGATGACTTTTGAGGCCCCTTATATGGCTTTACAAAATGGTAGCTGTGTTTGGCAGTTAGTAAATGAGACTAAATTGCCAGCTCTGTCCTCCCAATCCCAAGGTCAGACTTCTTATCATAGATCATTTTGTATCATTTAAGGAAAAAAAAAATCTGTGGTCCCTTTTGGTAGAGTTCTGTGTGACCTTAAAGTTCAAACACAGAGCCCTAGCTGAGGCCTCTCAGATGAAGGAACAAATGGAAGCTGAAATGGCATGCACTTCACCAGACCCCCAGGCCGTGTGAAGGTAGGCCATAAAAATATTTCCTTAACAAGAGCAGATACCTTCTGTGCTAGCAAATAACTAAAGTATTCCCACATCTCTAATGGGATAATTAAATGGAAACCTCCAGATAAATGACCTAAGTGTCATCTTTGGAAGGACGGCTTCAGCCTAATAGTACAGTCCTCCCTGAGGAACTTAAGAGAGCAATACAAGAATAGTTTCTTTCCCACCATCCATCAAATTGCCAGTGCTGAAAGGGTAGGTGCACGAAGCATCCCTCACTCTACAACGTTGTAGTGTTTCTGTCATACCAAGAACTAAAAATGAAGCCTAGGGGAGCTGCTTTTCAGAGCATTGTGACAATCCAGTTCTATTTCTTAACTCCTGCTCTTCTTCCTCCCCCTTCCCTGTCCTTCCACCCATTGGTCCAGTCCCTCTTCTCAAGAAAAGAATAAACCACCTTATTTGAAAATGACAAGGACAGAGTCACCAAGGTATTTTCCCTGTGGACTCAAAGCAAGGTGAAAGAATTCTGGTCAAGAATGCAGTACAGGAACCTGGAGGCAGGGACTGATGCAGGAGCCATAGAGAAATGGTACTCAACTGGCTTGTTCCCCACAGCTTGCTCAACCTGCTTTCTTAACAGCCCCCAGGACGACCATCCCAGGAGTGGCGCCACACCCAGAGAACTGAGTCCTCCCACGTCAATCAAGACAGTACACTACAGGCTCATCTGGTGGGAACATTTTCTCAGTTGAGGTGCTCTATTCCAAAATGACTCAAGCTTGCATCAAGTAGACAAAATCTAGCCAGGACAATTAATCCATTGACGTATTTCAACTTGACATACCAATACATTTCTATTTAGCTGTAAACTTTCCTTTCTTGCTCATCCCTAAAGTCTCATAGTCATGGTAATATTACCACAATATGAAACATTCCAGCTTTTAAAAGTGCTCTAGTCTTTACACATTTGAACAGGTTAAAAGTTCAGTCTCTTTAAAGCATCCAAAGCCTCTTTCAAAGTTTGCCTCTCTAAAATAGCCAAAGTATCTTAAAAAACAAAAACAAAAGTCTCGAGAATTTCAAAGTATCTTTTATTGTGGTCTCTTGTAAAACCAAAATAAAAGTAAATACTCTGTTATTCCAGGGGGAAATGAAATGAAATGAAGACAAGACTGTCCCTGAGTATGATTGAAGAGAAGGTTTTTGTTGTCGATATGAGTAAGAATACGACCAGAGGCATCTGGAAGAGTCCAGAGCAGGGAGAGAGGAATAGACTAAACATGGCCAGTAGACTGAACCAGATCAGGAAAGGGGAAGTGGAGGGGAGAGCAAGAGAGGAAGATTGAAAAGGAGGAGGAGGGAGCAAAGGGACAGGGCAAACCAAGGGAACCAAGAGATGTTTTTGTGTGGCAAAAGTAGCAGTGTTACGTAGGGAGTCAGAAGCACAAGAAAGGGAAGCAAAGCCCATGGGCTGGAGAAGTTTAGGTCAGTGTGAAAGGAACTTCGAGGAGCCATGGGTACTGAGCAAGCCTTGTATGCTAATAGGCACCATAGTTAGCCATCTGTTTCCAGTTTCTTTAGGATCTGACAAATAACCAGGGCACAAACATTGATATTGGGGAGCCCACTAGAGTTGACCACTTGGACACAGTTTACAGTCAAGGTAAAGTATTCCAGCTGGTTGGGGCTACACTTAGATACTCAGAACCTAAGTATAAACCTGAAAGTCCAGAATGTGAGGATTTTGAAGGAAACAAAAAAACACATCCTGGCATCTGGGTAGGATGCTGCAAGGGGGCTTCACAGTAGCAAACAGTTCAATAGTTTAATAAAATAAGCAGGTAGCTGGAGGGTACCACCTGGGCAGGCAGTTTAACAAGCTAAAATATACAGTTTCCTGGAGAGGGATGTTTGCATAAGCAGGCAAGTTAACTGAAGCTAAGTTAGCTATGGTATCTTGATCTTGGGTTCCTAGAGTTGGGTAATTTTCCCTGGGATTTTCTGTTAAACCTGAAATGGCTTCCACAAGAATACAAGGTGGAGAAACAACTGTATTGTCTTAACCCTGTCACATCATAAAGCAAAATTGAAGCCTGACAGTATTAAAAACAACCACAACTCAATGTCAGACATCCAGGATTCACTGATGAATTTTCTGGGCTCCGAAAGGCTTACCCCCTCATATTCAGTTTGTCTCCTTGGCTCAGGCTAGCTCCACTCCACAGCTGCTCCTGTTCATGATGGTTGCCTCATAGTCCTGGCATAATGTGCAATTGCGTTTGAGAAGTACCTGCAACTGGATCACACCTTCACTAACTTCTCCTGGACCCGCTTTGGGACTGTGAACTTGCTGCTTATTACCAGAGTGTGTGTATGTCTCTCTCTGTATGTCTCTGTCTCTCTCTTCCTGTCTCGCTTTCTTTTCCTCCCCCTCTCCCCCTCTTCCCCCTCTCCTTGTTCCCCTTCAATTCTGGGATCTTCCCTGCTATGGAGGCCTTTCCAAGCCCCAGCTTATCTTCATGACCCCTTCATGCCTTCAAAAGCAATACCACCTGGGAGACTCACATATTATGAACTTTGGCTGCCACCTTGAGATGTCACCTAACCACCCCACACACCCCTCCACACACACAGTTTCTATGTGCTGACACCCGGGAAATTCTTCAAGACTATTGCAGCCCCCTTAACCACTGCTAATTCTTCAGCTCCAGCTAACCAGCATTGATTGACACTGTAAAGACAAGGTTTCACTTTTATGGATCTGATCTCTCATTGAGCACAACGAATTCTTAAGCCCTATTTGATCTGAAACACAGATTCTTAATGCTCAAAACATCAGACATGCCTGATGTATTTAAGGAACTCTTACCCTTCCCTCTGAAACTTCACAAACCTTGCCTCTGTCATCTGCACTACTCTCAGCATCTTCTAAATCCACACCAAACAGCAGCTCATTAAGCATTGAGCACACAGAGGGTTTTCTAGGGTTAAAAGAATCTGTGCCCAAGTGCCTGTCCTATAGCACTGTCTTAGTCAGGGTTTCTATTCCTGCACAAACATCATGACCAAGAAGCAAGTTGGGGAGGAAAGGGTTTATTCAGCTTACACTTCCACACTGCTGTTGATCACCAGAGGAAGTCAGGACTGGAACTCAAGCAGGTCAGGAAGCAGGAGCTGATGCAGAGGCCATGGAGTGATGTTCCTTACTGGCTTGCCTCCCCTGGCTTGCTCAGCCTGCTCTCTTATAGACCCCAAGACTACCAGCCCAGGGATGGCACTACCCACAAGGGGCCTACCCCCTTGATCACTAATTGAGAAAATGCCCCACAGCTGGATCTCATGGAGGCACTTCCCCTACTGAAGCTCCCTTCTCTGTGATAACTCCAGCCTGGGTCAAGTTGACACGCAAAACTAGCCGGTATAAGCACCTAACAAGTAGAGAAGAAAACTCCAGCTGGAGAATAGTACATATCTCTGGGCCTCTATGTTATGTTCCTTTTAAACACAAGCTTCTGGCTTGGTACCTTCACAATGAGTAGAGAAAGGACTAAAGGCCTGTACATATGAAAGCAGAAATAGGGGTGAAGCAAAAGGCCTGGAGACCTGATGTCTGGGTTGCTCCACTGTCTCTGGACGTGTCAAGGTGCCTGGGGAGTGTGGCTGGCCAGGTTATTGAGTGAAATATTTTACTGTTAGCTCAAAGACCTCAAAAGGCTCTGGCTGATAGAAGACTTGAAATCTGTTCTCAGATGGAAACTGTATCCTGTCAGCACCTGTCTAAACCTCGTGAACCACAGCCTCATTTGCAGCCTTGCTTTTTTACTTTAAGGCGAGAGTTGCCAGTCATCAGGAAATGCCCTATTACTGTTCAGAAAATGGCAACATCTCAAGGGACTGACAACATCTCAAGCATCAACTTCCGGAGGCCTCCTCCTGCAGACATGTAGTGCAGCCCAGTCAGTCATAAGCATGTATACCCTTTTTACCTCTCCCTTCCATTGCTGAAACAGCTAGAAGCAGCAGCAATCAGGCAGAATCGGTGTTCCCACACATGCCTTTTTCCAGAGACTGGGAAACAGTGATTTGGTGCATATTAGTAGACAGGATGTGGTGTTGAAAGACACACATTCTAAAGAGTAAAA
>JADRCD010066211.1:0-14627 GCA_019843815.1 Montemys delectorum | reverse complement strand
AAAAAAAAGCCTAATGGAACAAGACAAACAAGACTAGGCACCCAACTCAAATCACAGTTCTGGGATTGCGTTGGGAGAGTTTAAATGATCCTTTTCGTCATTCTCAGTATCATTCCTTCCCGACCAGTAAGGAGTCTCATTATGCTCCAAAATAAAATAAACCGCAATTTCGTCCTCCACTCCAAAGCTGACAGGGAGCTCATCTCACCCCTGTCACTAAAAAGGATCTCTTCGAAGCCCCAGTAAACTGACTAGAATTTCCTCACACCCGCGAAACTAAGCAAAGAATTTGTTTTCCCTTCCACAGCTCCAAATGGCAGGCATTGCCTCGCAATCCCCTCAGACTGCCGAGGGTTCTGCTGTACCCCCTCACCTGACAGACGTCTCGTCTTAAATAAGAATTTATCTCGCTTGCATCCCCCCCAAAACTTACGAGGATCTCGTTACGCCTCCCCCACTGACAGGAACCTTTTCACGCCCCAAACCTGATAAAAAAAATGTCCACGGTCCCAAACGCTACAGAGATCTCTTCATGCCCGAGGCTGCAGGGGGAACTCCTCAAGGCGCAGAGCTCAGCCCCAGAGACTCGCCAGCGGCTGGTCTCGCTCCGGGGCAACACAGCTCTGCGCTAAGCAGAGGCTATCCGGGCAGTTCCGGCCCGAGGCGGCGCGCGGTGAATTCTGGGATTGCCGCTGCAAAACTGTGAAGCTTACTTGCCTTCTCCTAGAAACCACATGCCGCGTCACGCAGTACCCGTGGTCTGACGGGGCTTTAGGGCAGCGTTCACCTCCGCCCTCCCACAGTCTGGCCCTTAGAGCCTTCTAGAGACCGAGATCTAAGCTGGGGGGGGAGGGCGGGGGGCGGGGCCGCCGGGCGCACTGGCAAGTGGCTTTGTCGCTGCACCGTTCCCGAGATAGGCTTGCCCGGTCTGGAAAAAGACCGCCGGAGAGGTCGCCAGGAGAACCCAGCATCAGGGGTTGTAGGAGATTCAAAGCAGTCAATAAAGTTTATTCAAAATCACGAGGAAGTTGAGGCGGCGAGGGGTGGAGAAATAGGGTAAACAGCTACCATATTGAGAGTGGCGGCGTTCTGTGAGGAGACAAGCTCGCCGCCATCTTAGGAGGCTCGGGCACGAGAGGTGAAGGTGGGGCCCGGAACGTCAAGCCGGCGGCTCCTGCCTGACGTCATGGGGCGGGGCGACACCTTCAGAGAGCCTAGGATGTGCGCCTCTTCTAGGTGGCCCAATTGCGCTAGAGACCTTGAGCTGATAGGCGGAGAAGCCGCCATCTTAGGCGAGGCGGTAGTTTGGCTCCATTTTGAGTGGGGCCTGGAACGCAAGTCTTCCGTAACCCCGGGTAAACACGGAGTCTCAAAAAAAAAAAAAAAAAAAACCAAACACCACGGCACCTTCCTCCGCCCTCCCTCCAAACACTCGCTGCCCCTCCCTAGCCTCCTCCTCCTCTGAACGGAGGTGAGGTCCCGTGGCTCCAAACTGCAAAACTGTTACATAGGGCTGCGGGGGCGGGTTTCAGCCTTGGGAGAGATGAAATACTCCCTACAGCTCCTGTACATTGAGCACTTTTAGTGGACGAGGTCCTTTTCCCACGGTTGGAGTATCATTTAATCTTCACTCTGTGAGAGGAAAAATCTGTGATTATCACCAAATGAAGAAACAGGTTTAGAGAAGGAAAGTGGTTTGAGAGCCTGGGAAATTAAAAAAAAAAAAAAAAAAAAAGGCAGCGTCTTTTCTCCCCCACAGGCTCTTCCCAGGTTCTCTGTCATGGACCATGCAGGTTCAGTTTCATAAGAAGCAAACTCAGTTCAAAGCTTTCCACATATCTGTACCAGGATTTTCTGACTGCTTTAAGATGACACTGATTTTTTTTCAGACATTTATGAAATATCCCTAGTTCTCTTGCTATATCACTTTCTTGTAGGATCTCAATACTTTATAGAAGACAGTATATTAAAAATTGTTTTCTGGAGCCAGAGAGATGGCTCAGAGCACTGGCCATTCTTCCAGAGGACCCTGGTTCAATTCTCAGCACCTACATAGCAGTTCACAGCTGTCTATAACTCCAGTTCTAGAGGATCTGACACCCTAACACAATATACACACGCAGGTAAAACACCAATGCACGTAAAATAAAAATAAACAAATTTTAGAAAATAAAAGTATTTTCTTACCAAAAGAGGAAAAGTGGCGTGTAAAAAAAAGAATATGTGTACAACAGTTTTCTAACTGGCAAACAGATATACAGGGATGAAAGAGTCCTTGTCAGAGAAAAATACTTTCCCTCTCCTTATTTCCCCATTTCTCCTTTCCTCTCCACCTGAACCTTGGCTTCTTTAGTGCTGTGATTATTAGCTGGTGGCGAACTCTTTAAAAACTATCTGAGAGAATGGGACAGGAGAGTGACAAATTTAACAAGAAAGGAAAGAGGGAGGAAAGAAAATGAAGAGTAAAATAAGCTAAGCCTCACAGGCTGCTTGCTGTTGTAAGATATGCTGCAGGGAGTCTAAATGGATATATAAAGATTTCCTAAGGCACAGCTGGTAGGATATTGCTTAGCATCCACAAACTGCCAGCATTCAGTTCTCAGAACTTCGTAATCCTTGGGTGGTAGACCATATACACAGAAGGATCAAAAGTTCAAAATCATCCTTATCTACATAAGTTCTAGGCCAGCCTGAGATACATGGAATCACAGCTCAAAAACAAAGTTTAATAACATTGTACACAAAAATACAGTTCATGGACAGTGGTGGCATAGGCCTTTAATCCTAGCACTCCAGAAGAAGAGGCAGGAAGATCTCTGTGAGTCCAAGGCCAGCCTGGTCTACAGAGGGAGTTCCAGGACAGCCAGGGCTATACAGAGAAACCCTGTCTCAAAAAAAACAAAAGACAAAAACAACAACAAAAATTGAGGTGCAAAAATGCACGAAGGCACATGGGGAATCATACTGTAAGGAGTAAAATCAAGAGCTGTACAAAATGTAAGAGTTTAGATTTTATCTTTTTTTTTTTTCCGAGACAGGGTTTCTCTGTGTAGCCCTGGCTGTCCTGGAACTCACTCTGTAGACCAGGCTGGCCTCGAACTCAGAAACCCGCTTGTCTCTGCCTCCCAAGTGCTGGGATTAAAGGCGTGCGCCACCACCACCCCGGGCAGATTTTATCTTTTAAGAAATAAGAAACTACTGAAATTTTTTAAAAGGGAGGGGGGAACCACAAGTGCCTGAGAGTACATATGGAAGCCACAACGTGTGGGGGACTGTATAAAATTAAAAAGAAGGTACTGCATCCCACAGAACGAGAGTTAGAAGAGGAGATATGAACTGCTGTCTTAGTTAGGGTTTTACTGCTGTAAACAGAAACCATGACCAATGAAAGTCTTATAAAGGACAACATTTAATAGGGGCTGGCTTACAGCTTCAGAGATTCAATCCAGTCTTATCAAGGCTGGGACATGACAGCATCCAGGCAGACATGGTGCAGGAAGAGCTGAGTCAGGTTCTACATCTTCATCTGAAGGCTGCTAGTAAAAGATTCACTTCCGGGCAGCTAGGGTGAGGGTATTAAACCCACAGTGACACACCTACTCCAACAAGGCCACACCTCCCAATAGGGCGGCACCTTCTAATAGTGCCACTCCCTGGCCTAAGCATATACAAACCATCCCAACTGCCTTGAGTCCTGGGGACTGAACCCAGGTTATCTGCAGGAGTAGTAAGCACTCTTAACCACCGACTTATCTCTCTAGTAACTGAACTGTCTTTGGGCCTTAGCCAGAGTAGTGTGCAACTTTATTGGCACCTGAAACCTGTATGTTGAGATGGTGTAACTAGAGGACTTCCTTAGGAAAGAGTATAGATCAGTTAATACTAAAGTTGGCTTCAAAGACATGCAGTAAGAATATGTTTAGGGATGCCAGGCAGTGGTGACACACGCCTTTAGCCCCAGCACTTGGGAGGCAGAGGCAGGCAGATTTCTGAGTTTGAGGCCAGCCTGGTCTACAGAGTGAGTTCCAGGACAGCCAGGGCTATACAGAGAAACCTTGTCTCAAAACACACCCCCCCACACACACACAAAGAATATATTTAGGGATAAATTCAGCACCATATATGAATGTCCTAACTAAACAAACTAAATATAACTCCAAATGAACTTAATAGGTGAACCTCAAATTTTTTTTGTTTTGTTTTGGTTCTTTCAAGACAGGGTCTCACTATGTAGTACTATCTGTTCTTGAACTCACTATCACTATGTAGACCAGGCTGGCCTTGAACTCATGGAGATCTGACTGCCTCTGCCTCTGGAGTTCTCCAATTAAAGGCAATGGGCCAGATGCCTGACTGAACCTCAAAAAATTTCTAAGATTTCTCTAATACCCCCTAACATAAGAAAAACTATGACGAGGCTCATAGTGGAAATGAACCATTTGAATAAACTGCAAACTTTATAAAACACATAACCATGTGACAGTATAGCAAGCTGACAATACTTGCAGCTTAAGGCTTTTAACTGTACAAAGAATCAGGAAGGGGGACTGGAGGGGGAAAAAAGGAAAAAGGATATCAAGATAGTGAGTGGGACCAGTAAATAGTTTGGTAATCTGGATATTTTGGAGGCTGGATAGGCAGACCTTTAGGAGTAACTGAAAGCTGAAGTGAATGAGGAAATGAGATAGGAGTTCATTTCTGAGTTTAGTGTCAGAGTGAGTGTACAGATGGTACCACTGACTAAGTGAGGGTACTCAGAAAAACAGGTTTTGTAAGGACAAATAAAATGTAGTTTTAAATTGGAGTATGTTAAGGCATATGTATGGAACAATAACTCACTGAATCATCATCCTCTTCTTTCTTCCTCCTTCCTTTTCAATTCTTCTTCCTTTCTTTTGTTTTGCTTTGGCTTGCTTTTTTTTTTTTTTTCCTTCTAGCTCTGATACCATTCACTCCAGCCTGCTTGCTCTGGCCCAAGTTTGGTTTTAAGACAGGGTTTCACCGTATAACCAAGATAGCCTCAAATTCATTATGTAGCCCAGGCTAGCCTCTCACTCATGCTCCTTCTTTCCATCTATTGTAGGACACAGTCAACAATTCTTTTTCTTTTTCTTTTTCTTTCCCTTTTCCTTTTTCTTTTTTTGAGATACAGCTTCCCTGCGTAGCCCTGGCTGTTCTGGAACTCCATCTGTAGACCAGGCTGGCCTTTAAGTTATAGAGATCAGTCTGCTTCTGCCTGCCAAGTGCTAGGATTAATGATGTGCACTACCACTGCCCAGGCAAAATTTGTATTAGTTTTATTTGTGTGTGAGTGTTTTGTTTTACATGAATGTCTGTGCTTATGTGTGAGCTTGGTTCCTAAAGAAGTCAGAGGAGAGTGTCAGAGTCCCTAGAAGTGAAGTTGAGGATGGTTGTAAACCACACTGTGGTACTGGAAATTGAACCTAAGTCTTGCAAGAACAGCAAACATTCTTTTTTTTTTTAATTTAATTTTTGTTTTTCTTATTCACTTTACATCCTGCTCATTGCCCCCTCCTGGTCACCTCCTCCCACAGGCCTTTCCCTATCCCTTCTCTCATTCTTCTTTGAGGAGGTGGGGCTGCCTTGGTATTCTCCCACTCTAGCACTTCAAGTGTCTAACTGAGGCCAGACAAGGCAGCCCAGCTAGAAGACATACCCTACATACAGGCAACAGCTTTTGGGATAGCCCCTGCTCCAGTTGTTTAGGACCCACATGAAGGCCAAGCTGCACATCTGCTACGTATGTGCAGGGAGGCCTAGGTGTATCACATGTGTCCTCTTTGGTTGGTGGCTCAGTCTCTGAGAGCCCCAAGGGTGCAGGTTAGTTGACTCTGTTGGTCTTCCTGTGGAGTTCCTATCCCTTTGGGGGCTACCTCTCCCAACAGTTATTAACCAGCACCAGACACTGTACTAGGTGCTGAGGATGATAATGAATATTAAAATAATGTTTTAATTCTCATGTTTATTGTGCACCTGCTATTCTAGACACCAGAGATTCTGGAATTAATAAAACAGACAAAATCCATGTTCTTGTGACTCACATTCCAGTAAGGGAGACAGACAATACAGTCAAATAAGATAATTCCTAATTGTAATGAATGCTATCAGGAAAGCAGGACAAGTTACAAAATAGAGAATGAGCCAGAGAAAAACTACTTCAGATAGTGTAGCCAGGGGAGGCCTCTCTGAGAATGTGTCTTGTGAGTTTAGAGGTGAATATTAAGAACTAGCTAGGGGCAAAATAGAATCAAAAGTGTAAAAGCCCTAAAACGGTAGTGGAAGGAGCTGGTGTGGTATAGGTAAGGATTAGAATAGAATCTGTAGACATGAATAAGAAACTACACATGGACTATACAACATAGTGAATAAGGTAACATTAACAAAATAAAGGGTGAAATATGGCAAAGCCTAAATGGGAACAACTATGTGATGACAAAGGCTACAGTTAAGCTACAGAGGTATGCAATATCTCTCCCCAGAGAAAATTCTCGGCATTGTTCTTGAGAGATGAAAAAGAGAAACTGAAAGATATGGTGAAATGCTGAATTGCAAGAAACTAGACCCAAGGCAAGTCTGAGTTGCTAACAAAAGACCCCTGACACTGTCAAGGAAGGGAGTCGGTCTGCTGTTTCCCTGGAAGTGTGTGGTCTGGTCGCTCTCAAAATATAGTATGTGATCCGAATTGCCTCCCATAGCCCAAGGTTGCTCTGGAAACCTTCCTCCCACAGTACATGTCCACTTAATACTTCTAAGCATTTAATTAGACAGATAATTGAATGCATTCAATCAGATAGCTACTGACAACCTGGGTGACTCATATCCCGCTAAGAGAGGATCTCAAAAAGGCTCTTTCCAATTCATTTCTCTTCAAAAACGTAGATTTAACTGTCGTAACAGACTGTGATAAGAGCTGAAGTGAACATCAGCATCCATGGGGGAACAGAATGGGGCAAAAGGAAAGGATAAGACAAGAAAGACTAATTTGTTTCAAAACAGACTTAAAAGCACCAAAGAGCAAGTAATGAGGTCAATAGCACTGCTCTGAACATGGACTTGCATATAGTCCAGCAGGGTGATACTATCCTGTAACCCCAGCTGCTCAGGAGCCTGGTGAAGGAAGGTCACAGCAAGACCTGCCTAACAGAGTGAGGTTAAAACCATCTGAGACAAGTTAGTGAGTTGTAGTTCTGGCTGTCCGGGACCTCTGTAGTTAGACCAGGATGGCCTCAAACTCACAGAGATACTCCTGCCTCTGCCTCCAGAATGCTGGGGTTAAAGTCATGTGCCACCAGGCCCAGCTTCAAAATAAAACTTTTTAAAGGGTTGAAGACATAGTTCGGGTACATTGTTTGCCCAGCATGTGAAAAACCCTGTAAATAACACCCAGTCCATAATAAAGAAGTAAACGAATAAACAATCATAGAAAGTCTTCACATATTAATCCAGTCCTCACAGCAACCCCTTGAGGTAGCATCTCCATTTTGTGGATGAGGAAATGGGCTGAAAACATTTTCGAATTTACTTATTCCAGGTCACACAGTATGTATCCATATAAGCTGTGTTTCCTTATGATGCAGGTTGTAATGGTTAACATTGTCAGTTTAACAAGAACTAGAATCATCTCAGAATAAACTTCTAGCTATGTCTATGAGGAAACTTCTAGGTTGGATTACTTGAGGTGTGAAGATCCAGTTGAATTGTGGGTAGCACCATTCCATGGGCTGGGGTTCTAAGCCAAACCAAAAGGGGGAGAGTACAAGCTAGATACCCACTTCCAGCTCTGTTTTCTGACAGTGGATAAAATTTGGTTAGCCACCTCACATTCCATTTGCCAGGACGCCCATGCAATTATAGAGCATACCCTCAAACTGTTGAGCGTAAAGCAAGCCATCCTTCCTAACGGAGCTGTTTTCAAGTATATGTCACAGCAATGAGAAAAATCAGCTAACACACAGATCCAAAGTCCAGCTTCTTATCTCCTCAGCTGTACCACTGCTGTATGTTTTATAGCAACTGGTATATGGATGTAATGAGATAGGGTAATCAGCAAGTTTTTTTGTATAAGTCACAGAAACCAAGTATGGTTTGTATACTCTTGGAAAAAAAAAACATCAGGATGATGACCCAAGTGCCAAACTAGGCAGCTAAAAATACATAGGCTGAAGTTATAAATTATATAGAAATGAAAAAGCCATTTTCTAATTTATTTCATGACCTCCGTATTTTATAGCATATTACTGGGGTAATGTTGTATAGATTTAGATTTAAAACCGAACTCAGACTGAATCCAGTGAAAACTGATTTGTACAGAGACTTCAGTCTTTTGGGGGAAAATGTATAAGAATCATCAGCTACAGATATACTTAAATTTTCCATTTTGAAATAATTTATCAGAAAATTATCTCTATGGGCTGTCTATGTAGCTCAATGATAAAGAACTTAATTAGCATGCCGTAGGCTCTGGATTAAATTTCCAGTTCTGACAAAAGGGTTTATTTAGTCCAGGAATGGTGGTGTACACTTATAATCCCAGTTTTTGGGAGGCAGAAGAAAGTGGTTGCTGCAAATTCCAGGCCAGTCAAGGCCACATAGTGAAACCCTATCTAAAAAGAGAGAAATATATCCCAATGGACTGGCAAATGTAGTTCAGTTGTAAAGACTTGCCAAGCATGCACAAGGCCCTGTGATTCATTCCAGCACCTAAAAAAGTAGCACGGGGGAGGGGAAGGAAAAGTATATCAAAATGCCATAGTGTACAAAATACTTTTTTTTTTTGAAGTGCTCATGTTGAAAAACCAGAGTCTGAGCCTTGGATTAGCCTTCTGTCATGAAATAATACCCCTAGCCCTATAAACTACTCTTTTCTAGGAATATTGTTATTGACTCTTTGGCAATTTCATATGTGTATATGGTGATATTAATAAGAATGGCCCTAATAAGTTCATATATTTGAATACTTAGTTGTAAAAAAGGGTGAGTGGCACTACTTAAGTTTAGGAGATATGGCCTTATTGGGGTTGGTGTGACCTTGTTGGAGGAAGTCGGTTACTGGGGGTGGGCTTAGAGGTTTTAGAAGCTCAAGCTAGGCCCAGTGTTTCTCTATTCCTGCTGCCTGAGGATTCAAATACAGAACTCTCAGCTACCTTTCCAGCATTATGTCTGCCTGCCTGCATGTTACCATGCTTCCTGCCATAATGACAATGGACTAAACCTCTGAAACTGTAAACAAATCCCAATTAAGTGTTTTCCTTTTTAAGAGTTGCCCTGGTCATGGTGTCTCTTCACTGAAGTAGACCACTACCACAGTATGCAATGTATTTTCATCACATTCACCCTCAACTCCCCTCCCCGACTCTCCCAGGAACTCTCCATCAGGTCCCTCCCCTTCCCTTCCTTTCCTTTTTTTCTGTAACCCATTGAGTCTTATTAATACTACATACTGGAATGCTGACAGATCTTCTTGGCTTGATCTTCTGTGCAGGTCTTTTGCATGTGAATAAATGTCTCTGAATAGTGCCAGTAACAGTGATACTAACGGGCAAACCTTAAAATGAAAAGTCATCAAATATTATAGTGGTCTTATAACTGATGTTGATTTTAATTATCTTAAAATTGAAGTTGTGGACTGAGAATGTGGTTCAGTAGTTGAGGATGCACAAACCCTGTGTTCAATCCTCCAGCACTGCAAGGAAACAAACAAAAAAACTGCTAAAAATATAAATATTGGTGACCAAATGATTGAATTTGCATAAAAACAAGCCCAAAAAACATCTCGTGATTAAGAAATTACATTAACAACATTTTATTATATAAAATTATGATGAAAATATTATTCTAGAATTGATAGTTATACATTGTTTTATATTGCTTATTACCCATAATATCTTATATAAGTAATAAAATATTTTTTAAAAACTCTTCTTATTTAAGAATCTTCAATGTGCTTCCCTTCTGTTTCCCTGCCTTTTGAATGAGAAGCATTTCATTTTCAATTTGCACATGCCGCACAAAATTAGTGGTCCCCACTCCTGCTTGGTGGTTTTTGTGAGCTTAACTTGGATTACAATGATTCAGACATCTCCAAACACCTCTCCATTGATAGTAGATGTGTGTGTGTGTGTGTGTGTGTGTGTGTGTGTGTGTGTGTGGTGGTGGTGGTGGGGTGGGGTGACTAGATGTAGTATAATAAAACCAAAATGGAGAGACTAATGTAGATATTTGCTATTTTCACATAAACAGAATTATATTGCATTATGTGGCCAATTGCTTTTATCACTTGAAGGAATGCCTTTCTATAAGAATGATTCCCACAACCTACTAGGGATTCCTTCATTTGCATGGGTCACTGATGGACAAAGTGACTGTACTTGTTCACTTTTATAGGGATGCAATGAACATGGTAGTATGGGCAGAATTGTGGACAAGTGTATTTCTCTAGGTCCACATTCAAAGGTGGGTTACTAAGTCATAGAGTAAAGGTGTTTTCAGTTATAATATGCACTAACTATTAAAGGTAGGAATGTACTCCATAATACAGCACTTGCCTTATATACATAAGCCTCTGGATTTGATGCTAGCACCAATTTTTAAAGAAAACAGTGCATACTGCTAAATTGTCATTATAAAGGCATATGCCAATTTTTACTCCTATCAGGAACACATGTCCACATTTTTTGATTTTCCTAAAAACATGGCTTTTGAATTACTTTAAATTATTCATCAATCTGAAAGGTGACCAATTATAACTTGTCTTTGTTTTCTTCCCTCTCTGTGTTCTTATTTTATTTTATTTTTAGACAGGATCTCGCCCATGCTGGACTCAAATAGCCTGGCTTCCATAGCGCTGGGATTTTTAGGCATAAGTTACTATATCTGGACTGCTTCTATTTTTTTTAAAGATTTATTTATTTATTATATGTAAGTACACTGTAGCTGCCCCAGACACAAGAAGAGGGCATCAGATCCCATTACAGATGGTTGTGAGCCACCATGTGGTTGCTGGGATTTGAACTCATGAACTCTGGAAGAGCAGTCAGTGCTCTTAACCTCTGAGCCATCTCTCTAGCCCGACTGCTTCTATTTTTATTGTTATCATTAGCATTGGTTGTACAAACAACAAATGTTGGCAAGAGCATACTGTGGTTATTATTCTGTGCTAATGAAAATGCTGCTCACTGATTTGCCTGCTCCCAGGCCCATGCTCAACTACTTTTTTTATACAGCCCAGGCCCACCTGCCCATGCAAATCAGTATGTCACAACAAGAAGAAAAGTAACTAGTACCACCTCAAAAATTAAAAATAGAGCTATTGTGTGAGGCCAGGCATGGTGGTACAAGCCTGTTATCCCAGCTCTCAAAAGGTTAAGGGAACAGCATGACCATAAGTTCAAAGCCAAATTGGGCTACATCGATTAGTTCAAAGCCAGCCTGAGCTACAGATTCAAACTTCTATATGACCCAGCCATACTTCTTCTGGAAGAAGTCACTTAATATCAGCCTAATAGTGATATAACATTAACCTTAATAATAGGGATACCGAGCCTGCGATGGTGGCTCAGGACTTTAATCCCAGCATTTAGGAGGCAGAGACAGGTGAGTTCAAGGCCAGCCTGGTCTATAGAGTGAGCTCCAGAACAGCTAGACAGAGAAACTTTGTCTGAAAACAAAGTAACAAAAAACCAAAAACTAGGGATACCTGCATATCTACTTTTGGTGAGGGACTTCATAATAAACAGTTATAGGATCAGCCTAAAATGTTCATCAAAAATAAAAGGGTAAAAGAAATGTAGTTAGTTAGACACAATGAAGTTTTATTCAGCTATACAGAAGAATTTAATTATTTCACTTGAAGGAAAATGGAAGAAACTGAGGCTGGGTTATCCAACATGCTGGATATGCTGGAGGCTAAGAACCTGGTAGCTACTCAGTTCATGAAACAATCGCTGCTGAACACCTGGAAGATTCCTGGAATGTCACTGTGTCAGTCCACACTGGAACCTGAATAAGTTGGATTCAGATCTTATCATAGAATGGCAACAGGAGCAGAGATAGACATAGCTGACAGCAAGAAAGGCGGGCATTCATGCGGGCAGGCAAGTATGCAACCCTGTTTTCTTTGGATCTCTGTATCTGAGTCACAGGTGGAAGGTAGTCTGGTATAGGGGAGGTAATCTTCCCTTGGTCAATTCTGCTGGGAATAGCCTGGAAATACCTCAGTCAAAAGACACATCTCTTAATTGACTTTAGAGCCAATCAATTTGACAATCAAAATTAACCACCACAACACTTAACTTGTTTATGGCTTGTGTTGCCATGAAGAAGTATAAATATTGATATGGTCACTTGATATGTTTATATCAATCTTACTTTTATGACTTCTGTTTTGTTCATTATGTTTTGCTCTGTTCAACTCTATTTTCTATTAATTACATTTTTAGTTAATTTATGAAGTTGTGTGTGTGTGTTTATCAAGACATGGTTTCTCTGTGTAGCCCTTTCTGTCTGTCCTGGAACTCACTCTGTAGACCAGGCTAGCCTCAAACTCACAGAGATCCACATGACTCTGCCTCCTGAGTTCTGGGTTTAAAGGTGTTCACCACCAGGCCTGGATTATATACTCTGTTTTGTTTAGCCCTTCACCCACTCTCAGCTCCCCACCCCATCCGAATTTAAGCCTTTCCATGATAGTATTCCCCTCTCAACTTTCATATCTTACGTATTTTCACCCAGGGCCTTCCCCCATGCCCTAGGGCTCCTTTTTGCTCCCAGGCCTCTCAATGTACTCAGTCTTACTTGAATACAGAAATCTAAAACTTTGAAGATAGGGTCTACATATGAAAGAGAACATATGGTGTTTGTCTTTTGGGCCCTGGGTTATTTTGCTCAGTATATTTTCCAGTTCTACTCATTTTCCTGTGAATTTCATAATTTCATGTTTCTTTACAACTGAAAACAAGTTCATTGTGTATATGTACACCATTTTCATTTTCTGTTCCCCAGTTGACAGATATCTAGGCTGTTTCTGTTTCCCACTTATTATGAATAGAACAGCAATGACCATGCCTGTGCAGAAAACTCTTTAGATTCTACAGTGTAGTAGGATATAGAACCCTTGAGTATATGCCCAGGGGTGGTATAGTTGTATCATATGGTATTTCTCTTTTTAACTTTTTTTTAAGGTGGTCAGACAATATCTGAATTTGAGGTTTAATTCTACATTTATAAACCATTGTTGTCCAATGGACATGCAGAAGAGAACACATGTGTGGTTTTCACATTTTTACTAGTTACATTAAAAAAACAAAAATAAAAAGGCAAAAATCAATTTTAATAATATGTCACTTAACATATTATACATTACATATAAATATATAAAACATAATTAAAATATTCAATAAGTACAGAATGTTAGTAATATATTATACTTTTTCAAATGGTCTTTATCTTTAATATCCAGTGTGTATTTTATGCTAACAATAGATTTTTTTTAAGGTGAAGAGTACATTTTCTTCAGAAATCATTTGTATTTCAATTTCATGAAATTTATAGCTTTTTGAGGAACATTACACTGATGCCGATAGTGGCTGCACTACTTTATACTTGCACCACTGGTGAATAAAAGTTTTCTTTTTTCCACATCCTTGTCAGCATTTGAGGTCATTAGTTTCCTTGGTGATAGTCTGTAGGCATAAATGTTTTGCAACCTACTTTTAATAAGGGTTCAACCTCTCCTCTAGCCCACCACCCTGCAGAGGCAATGGAAGAGAAAAGTTATTAGGCTATAGGGGAAGTGGGACTGTACAGCAATAGTTCTTTGGGGACGAGCTAGATCTTCTTGGGCAGCAGTTTAGTCCCATAGCAAACACCAAATACAATTCAGCAGCTGCAGACCAGTCCTAAGTAGGCAGACACCAGTCAGGAACCAGCAGCTACAGTCCAGTCCTTTCAGCAAGCAGACACCAGGCAGCTGTAGTTCAATCCTAAAGAAACCACCAGGCTCACCAACTAGTCTAAGTCAAAGACTCAGAAGCAGCAAGCTGCCGCAGGAACCTCACAAACAGTTCTTGGGTGAGCTTCTCTCAATGGTGGCGTTATCACAAGCTAAGCTCAATAACACTATGTAAGGTGAACCCATACATGGATGTCTTTAATGAAGAATGATTAAACGGCAGACTGAAGCTCAATCCTCCTCTCCCACTGTCTCTGGGGTCATACTTCTACTCCTTCATCAAGAGTCCTTTCACATGTCTGCTCTATCCAAACATCCTTTCACCTGTGTCTGCTTCAGGAAAACAGTCTTTCACATGTTTGTTTTAGAAGATAGACATCCTTTCACCTGTGTGGCCCAGTAAAACATCATTTGACATAATTAACTTTCCAAAGAAACTGGAAGTTTCCACTTTAGCAGCCATTCTGACTTGGATGAGATGAAATCTCGAAGTAGTTTTAATTTGTATTTCCCTGGTGGCTAAGAATGTTGGACACTTTTAAAAAGTATGTATTTGCCAATTTTTGCTTCTTCTTCTTTTGAGATCCCTGCATTCAATTCCATAGTTCATTTTTAAAAATTAAGTTGTTTTGTGATGTTTAATTTTCAGTTATTTTTT
>JADRCD010066210.1:0-14636 GCA_019843815.1 Montemys delectorum | reverse complement strand
TCTAAATTAGCCATTAAAGACTGGACATGGTTTATTGGAATGTAGAGCCTATGCTTTTTCAAGTCTGATGTGCTATAACGAGAGAAAGTGATCACTTTCAGCAGGATCTCCTTGATTTCTTGACTGAGGGTTTTACACTAGCCCCATAATCCATTCTGCTGGGATGATTACCAATAGTAGCTTTACTATCAAAGAGAGCTGGAAAATCCCTAGCATTGACACTTAGTTGTAGAATCATGGATAATATGGTTATTTGTGTCTTAATTCTTTCATCTCTAAAATAGCAGTATTAATTATGGCAGATAGCCCATCAATTTCAAGTACAGGCTTAATGATATCACAGATGTAATGTATCTGGTATATGCCAAGTACTCAATAAAAGTTAGCTGTGATTTTTAGTATATTCTATAATAGCTTAGCATGTAAAGAAATTTCTCTATCCTCTCCTTGATACCCATGGCTTAGAACTCCAGTACAAATGCAAGTGTAATATTTACCCCCTAGCATCCCTGTAAGCTCTGTTCTAGCTACAATACTTACTAGCTTTAATGGTACTTCAGACTCTCAAAGATATACTACATCAGAGGGGAAAGATGCCTTAGAGAAAGAAAGAACTCAGAGTTTTAAACTGAACATAAGAGTTTTCTCCCCCAAATAACCCAATTCACAGAATGAGTCCTTCAATGCATCTGCCTTAGGCATCTATTCACATTCCTTGTGGTCATCGTCCTAATGACCTAGTCATTAGATCATGTCTTGCACAGACTTTTTAAGTCTCCTTCCCAATACCTTGCCTCATTGTTACTACAAAGATCTGCACTATTTCAAATACTTTGCAAGATACCAAATTCTAAGTTTAACTTACTTCATTCACTATAAATGCCAAGTCCCTAGCCCTAACCCTAGCCCTGAAATATTTAGTGTGCATGCACAACACAGCTGTACCTGTCATATATTTTTAATTACAATGGGGTTGTTTTTCACTGTAAAGTAATTGTACAGGTTTTATTTCAACAAGGTAAGCAGAATCAAGGTTTATAAACAATGAGCCTCATCCCTAGGGTCATACAGCTTAGAAATATTGAGTCAAGTGTCCAATTTATAAAATTGTGCTTTTTAAAAAACAAAACCACATAACAAAAAATATGTTTTTGTTCTAAAGAAAATGATAAATAGAACATGAAATTGGGTAGGTAGGGCGGTGGGAAGATCTTGGAAAACTTGGTGGAAGGGAAAGAATATGATCAAAGTATATTATATAAAAAAAAGTTAATTAAATATATATACTAAATCAATGGAAACCTTAGAATTTGGAAATTGGAATTTGGAAAAAGAAAGTTTCTTGTCTAATTTTGTTCCAGAGGCAACCATTTACATTAAGTGGTTAAGACAAGGAAAACCCTCCCCTAAAGGGGGAGTATACAGTATACAAAGTAGCAATATGTCTCCTAAAGTAGCTTCATAGGGAGGGGGCCCAAGGCGGACAAAAATGATGAAAATTTGGTGCTCGAAACATAAAAAAGAAGACCAAATTAACACATCAGGCAAGTCTCAGATTTCCCCTCTCTGTTTAGCCTGAGAAATTACTTCTAGTTTCTCCAATATAGCATCTTTTTGTCTTTCCTTCAAATCTTCACATGAACTATTAATTTGTCCTAAAATATTCTAACTCTTCAACTTTATCTGTTTAATTCACGTTTACCCATCTGATCTCTCTAAAATGTCACTCTACCCCGAACTTCTGTTCTGGCCACCCCTGTCCACAATGTGAAGTATAGTGAACAAAAGGGATATAATTCAGAACCAGTATCACATCAAACTCTACTGTAATTGCTCACTGGCTTCTCCACTCATCCACAGTAAACTGCAAGCTTACTCAAGGAGAGCGAACATATTTCTTTTTCACAATCATGTCTCACTGACCAGCTCAGTACTTAGTAAATAAATACCTACTCAATGGAATTCAAATGTACTTGAAGTATTAAGGATAGCAAATTCAAATGTACTTGAAGTATTAGGGATAGCAAAAATGTACACTTATGATTGGGAAACAAACTTTCTTTGCAATATGATCTACATGGTATGAAATGCTTGTTAAAATTAGCCATTTAATGGGTAAGCTTCAAAGTACAGTCATCATATGGTTAAGGTTGCTACGAGGTCCCTAGCATATTTAACTGTGTAGAAGTTATGATAGAAAGCAATTCAATATTTATTGAATTTATCAATACATGAAACTATGATGACAGACATCTGTAAACATAGCATTGAGGAGGCTAAGGCAGAAGAATTACTATTAGTTCAAAAGCAGCTAGATCTACTCATTCATTACTGAAAATCTATCATTGTAGAGAGTTTCTTCACCTCAGAAAAAGTTCATTGGCTTAATGCAAAATGATAATTGTCATCAAACCACAAGATAAAACTTACCTCCTCCATGATGTGCTCTCTAATTGGAATTATCTTTCCCCCCCAAAAGAAACTTTACATTATTTTGAATGAATAAAGAAGGTAAACCTACAAAATGTTATTTTTTTTCAAAATTTAGAACATGTAGTCGATAGGATGGAGAGGCAAACCAAGATTAACAATTATTTTCAATAAGCCAGGATAAAACATTTAAACCAAAAGAATTGAATTCAACAGAAATATGCACTAACTCCAGCACTTGGCTTCAAAATATCAATTTCACAAGTACAGCATAGGGAGAGACAAGATTTGATGACCATTTGTGTGAAATAGACCTGGGGATTTTAGTTGGCCTCAAGATCAATATGAGCTAGCAGTGAGATATCACTGTTAAAGATGCCAATACAGCTGAAGTTTGTCCATTTCACAAAAAGCAATCATCTGAAAATACTGTGTTTCAGTCCAACTACATCTGTAATATTGTTTTCCATGTTAAAAAAAATAGTTACAAAGTATATTAAGTTCAAAAAAGATCAGCTAAAATGGTAAGCGAATACAGAAAATGTAGTTTATAGTACCTGAAAGACATAGGTGTCTTTTACATTAAAAAAAAATGTTTGAATAGATAATGTAACACTATCTCTGGAAAGGGAAAAAGAAACACGAAGTATAGTGAAAGACAGGGAACTGAGAAATTCTGTCTAGTGTGTCTAATACATATGCAACAATAGATGACTGAGTTCTTGAGAAAACATAATTAAGCTAACCAAATGAGTGCTATACAAGGGAACTTCTAGAAATAATATTACATTATTATTCCTAAAGTGCTCTAGCCATCGGAAAGATCACCTTATCAATCAGAAAGGCCCTCCAACCACTCACAATATTTAAGCAAAAAGTACCTCTTTTCAGGATTTTCAAAAATAATGAACTGTAGAGTTAGGTCTTAGAGATGATTACATGTTACAGAGATGTGATTCCATGTTCTTCTACAACCATGAATCCATAAATCATTCAAGGTATCATGCTCCTCTAGCAAATAACCTCAACATATTCATACAATATTTAAGAACTCCATGACAGTAGAATCGGGCTAGTCTAGATGGGAGTTTCCATTCCTGTTTTAGTGCAGAGGAGTATCGCAGAAGGTTGTGAATAAATGAGTCCCTGATTCATTTTTTTAAATTAAGATCCCTCAGAAATCTAGGAAGCTGTAGGAATGGGGAAGACAGTTGGTTTTAATTCAGAAACCTAACTTTTAGATCCAATTTAACCACACTTAGTCTTTGTACGTAGGACAGGTATTTTAAAATATCAATATTCATATTCTATTTGTAAGACAAGAATAATATCTACCTTGGCTATCACATGAAATAACATTGAATGGAAAGGTTTACTACAGGTTTTCAAAATGTTTATGTCTGTTCTGTTGCTGTGGGAAAGCACCATGACCAAAGCAACTCTTATCAAGGAAAGCATTTGACCTTGGCTTTGCTTATAATTTTAGAGAGTTAGTCCATGACCAGCATGGTGGAAACCAAGGAGGCATGGCACTCAAGCAGTATCTGAGCTTTATTTACATCCTGATCTCTAGTTGGCAAATAGAGTCTGAGCCTGGCGTGGACTTTTTAAAGCTCAAAGCCCACCCTCAGTGACATATTTCCTACAGCAAGGTCACACTTTCTAATCCTTCGCAAATAGTTCCACTAACTGAGGACCAAAATTTCAAACATATGAGTCTATGGGGGGATCCATTCTCATTCAAATCACCACAGTTTCATAAACTGTAAAGTACTCATTGGCCTATGAATAAATGACAGACTACCTCAGTGACAGATTTCTGCTGCCATTAGTGTTAGCAATGCCCCCACTCCACTCATCTCCACCCCACTCAAATAATGCACACTCCTACAGGGGCTTAAGTCATATAATTCTTTATCGGTATGCTGAGAGATAGGAAATTATTTCATGATGTAAAGTTTGTGCTCCCTGTATAGTCTAGTAGACTGTCATTTTGAATCCTCTCTACAATTCTCACAAGTACTAACAACGGTCCAATTCCTTACTATTTATTATCACCATGCTGACCAAGAGAGGCGTCACAATACTAGAGAGACTTCCTTTACTCCAAAACAAATCTCTTGGGTTCTCTGTTTCCTTTCTCTGCAGTTTAATAACTGAGTTATTTTGGTTTTTGCCTAAAAACTGTTTCTTAGAGAGACTGAGAAAAATTATAGGCTGAAGTGTTAAACATTGGTATGTGTCTTATTCTTTTCTTTTCTGGGAGTTATCTAATGATAAGGAACAAATGCTTTCTTATCCCAAAGGAGTGAGGTAGTAAAGGGCAAGCTTACCATTATTTGGGATATAACTCTTTCTAGAATTTTTCACAAAATATTCCATAATCAACGCAGGCATAGACTAACTACTCTGGAAATAAAATTATCTTTGAACTCAGCCCTATTCTATTCTGTATCTAAATATGCATGCTTAGCTACATAAACTAGTCCTGAAAATTTTAGTAGCTGAGAATACTGAGCCACCAGCCATCTGTAGATTGTGGTCTGAATACCGATAACAAAGAGAGTACATGTGATCCTTCAATTTTTCTTCCTTAGGATTTTCTCAGCAAAATGTGGCACATGTCATTATTTATTATGCAATTAAAACTTGTACATTTGAAGCAATGTGAATCACTGATTCTAAAGCCACACAAATATTTAAAGTATTATGAAAAGGCCATCTCTCCAAAAATTATAGATTAAAAACATGTGCTAAAGCCCCTGGCAAAGTTTCATGTTCAGACAGTAATACAATTTAAACATTTTTTGGCAACCTTTTGACTCAAACATTCATTCTTTATATTTAACTTCTCCCTGTACTTGCTCTTGTAAAAAGACAACTGGATAATAGAAGAATACATTAAATCAATGTAGTCAAACAGCTATGCATCACAAATCATCTCTTGTATACCAGTAGACACAGCCCTAAAGTTGCATACAATGCTCAAGATAAATTTATGAAAACAGTGTTTGTCATGGCATCTGCTCTATTCTGAGAAAGGCATTGTGGTTTTTTTTTTTTTTTATAAAGTTTGTCATAATATATGGACTCTCACAGAAAAAAAATAGATTCCTCTTTCCTTCATAGTCTATTCTAGCACTACAGAAAATCATATTCCAGGCTCATAAGACCAAATTTCTAGCCTCATCTCTGTTATAGGTTCCTTCGAAACCACGTTTCCTCTCTGGGCTTCCCTTGATTCAACTGAAAATGAATGCAGTTGTACTAAACCAATTGTTCCTATATTATGATCCATCAACATTAGACTATGGCAAAAATCAATGCTACCTGAACAAAAAACAAGAAGAAATTATTTTTAAAAAAATCTTCATTGAGCTAAAATATTCATTAAAAACTCCAGAGAGAGCTAGCTGCCTGAAGATGTCAGACTTCTAACAGCCTTCTGATCAAGATGTAGAACTCTCAGCTCCTCCTGCATCATGCCTGCCTGGATGCTGCCATGCTCCCACCTTATGATAATGGACTGAACCTCTGAACCTGTAAGCCAGCCCTAATTAAATGTTGTCCTTATAAGAGTTGCTTTGGATGCCAGGCAGTGGTGGTGCACATCTTTAATCCCAGCACTTGGGAGGCAGAGGCAGGCAGATTTCTGAGTTCGAGGCCAGCCTGGTCTATAGAGTGAGTTCCAGGACAGTCAGGGCTACACAGAGAAACCCTGTCTCGAAAAAAAAAATAAAAAAAAAATGATATGAAAATTTACTTAGATGCTTTCTAAGATCTCTTCTAGTTCTCAAAACCCCAGGATTAGACATTCTATAACTATTTATTACCCAGTTTTCCTTATTTCTTTAGTGTCAACATTAAAGTACTTTAAGAACTTTCTTTCAGAGCATTTAGTCTAGAAACACCTACAAATGGCTATATACAATGGATCTGAAAGGGAAAGTAGTAGGGGTTGGAGATTTGTAGGGAATGAAATAGGATGAATTTTGTTAAGACATATTATATGTATGCATAAAATTCACAAGCAATTAAAAAGTAGTCTAAAGGGTTTAATGAGTTTTCTTTAACTCTATCAACCCAATTTTAATAAGCTCAAATCCACCTGCCTACATACATAGTTGAATTGAAGATTCAACTATGATTCCTCTCTTGCTCTCTGACCCTATATCTCTCTGTCTCTCTGTGTCTGTCTGCCTGCCTGCCTATCTCTCTCTCTCTCTCTCTCTCTCTCTCTCTCTCTCTCTCTCTCTCTCTCTCTCTCTCTCTCTCACACACACACACACACACACACACACACACACACACACAAAGGGACACTGATATATTAGAACGGCGGGTTGCGTCAGAACATACCACACTAGGCCCAAACAGTTTCACATGTAAGAGGTTTAATTGAGAGGGAGAGAGGGGGAAGTGGCGCTGAAAGAGAGGAGGGGGAGAGAGAGAAAGATAGAGGAATGTTCCCCATGTATATATAAATATATATGGGTTGTGAAGTAATGGCCACAGGTTAAGGTAGGAGGTGAGCCCAATGGATTCTGGGAATATGGTGGCTGTTGCCCTGGCAACAGGTCTATGGACCCGCCCATGCATCATCACAGGCTTTGGATGATCTGCTGACACAGATAAGGATACTTCATTCTGTATACTCAGCAATTTGGGACTCTCAGTAGTGTAAATTTTAAACAACTCTCTCCCCAACAAGTCTCCCCTTTCTCAGTCCTAAACTTTTTCCAGTTTCCAAATATACCCCCCCTTACTATCACTACAGTAGGACAACTGCCTTTTTAATACACAATGGCACTACTCTAGCATATAAATACAATGGTGTGTGGTTCTTAAAAATTTTTCTATACTTTTGTTGGAACTTTTCTAAGCAAAGTATGATGAGAAATAGTGATGATATATAAGTGTATAATATATAAATCAGAATAACCACTGTCCTAAAAATAGGCTTTATTACTCATATTTAAATATCTTTTGAAAACAAACTAGCTGATTTACTCTTAGAAGCAACCCCAAAAAGAATCTTTTGTAGTTTTTGTCTGTGTGTATACATGCTTATGCATGCATACATTTATGTGTACACATATAACAGGTTTTTAAAATATACTACTCTGTGCATATCAATAAATGAGACATCTATCTCTCCTTAAAGGTCAGAAAGTATTATGTAGTATGGGGATGAAAATATTGTAAGAGCCAGAGGTCACTGAATGTGTAGATGTAAATCTATCGTCTAGAAAGGACAGGAGCACTGTATTCAGGAGCTCACAACACCTGAGATTGCCTGTATAAGACTCACACAAGATCAAGTCAATCAGCATTCAAGCCTAGATTAAGGAGAAGGCCATTAGTTCCAACCTCTGGCTGAGGAGATGTTGGCAATTAGTGGACAGTTGGGGGAAGGAGAATCAGTTTTTTTTTTAAGAGTATAACTCCTGGAATATCAAGATCGTGTTCCAGTGGATAGACTCATACCCAGAAGATTAGGGACAATTGACCATACTGGACTGAGTGTATTGTTTTTGTTTTTGTTTTTTTTAAAGATTTATTTATTTATTTTATGTATATGAGTACACTGTAGCTGTCTTCAGACACACCAGAAGAGGGCATAAGATCATATTACAGATGGTTGTGAGCCACCATGTGGTTGCTGGGAATTGAACTCAGGACCTCTGGAAGAGCAGTCGGTGCTCTTAACTGCTGAGCCATCTCTCCAGCCCGAGTGTATTGTTATAAACAGTCAGAGACATGAAGTTTGGAGAGTGGTTGGGAGGGTGAAGGCTGGACCTTGGGGGAGTAAGGCAGAAGAGTAGAGTTCTAGATATGATCAAAACGCATTGTATGTGTGTTAAAGTTCTAAAACATCAATCTGAATATGACATTTAAGTCTATTCTAGGTCAAACAGTGACTGACTACAATGACCACTCAAGTGTAGTTGTGATGTATTCCCAAACCCTTCACATGTAGATAAGTTTCTGTAAATTTTATGTAATTTGCCTCATAGCTGGAGGCAATGAGTTTTTCAAATGACAAAGAGTGTCGAAATCTGGCCTGGGCCCTGAAGACATGACATAATGGTGAAGAGCGCTCATTGCTCTTGCAGAGGACACATGTTCAGTTCACAGTAACCATGTAATGGCTTACACCCATCCATAACTCTAGTTCTTGGGAATGCAATGCCCTTTTCTGACCTCTGCAGACTCCAGGCATGCATATGATACACATGCATACATATAGGTAAACCACTCATACATATACAATAAAACAATAAAATTTTAAATCATTTAATCTGAATAGGTACTGTAGACAATAATCTCTATGTAAGAAAAGGGCTCTTGCTTTCCTGATTCAAAGACATTTGAAATAATGAGCTCTTTCCCTCTTAATGAAAGCCTTTCAAGTGAATGTTGCACTTTGGCATGGAAGTGCTATTAGAAAAAGAATGGCTTTTACTCATTACTATCTTTCAAAGCAGTAGATATTATCTGAATAATCAGTGAGTAGTAAGTTTTCTTTCCACTCACTCTAATGTAATTCGTTGCTTCTCCCTGCTATACAGTAAAGCAACAGATCATCAGAGCACAGTGCATGACATTCAATGTTGGACTACTTATCCATTGTCAGAGCATAGAAATAAAATGACCAATTCAAATTTGTACATTTTGGGGTACAGAAATATTAGGCACTGGTAGTTAAACTGAAGGTATCAACTGCACCTATCTTCGGGGAACCTAGCATGCCTCACCCATTGAGTAATGAAAAAGAGTAATTGGGTAGATGATTTAATCCCAGACACCGCTCACTGGAAAAAGACTTTGATAGTCTGTCTGCAAACAAAAGAGAGTCAAAGTTGGGTTTTGCCTAACTTGGGAAACAGTCTGGTGACTGTTCAAGGGTAGCCAGATGTTCTCTAAGGAGAAGTCAAGGATGTCTGAATTTGTCTCTAATTTTAGGTTTCTAATGTTTTTAATTATGTAAAACCACTGATTAAGAAAGACAACTGTCACAGCACAGAATAAAGAGTATGTAAACAATTCAACTGCATTATTATATTACAAAGAATATGTAGCAGGCAAAAACTTTCCACTGAAGAGTCAATGGTCTCAGGAGAAGAAGACACTTTTTTTCTCCCCTCAGGAACCCCCTCAAACCACTCATTCCACTATTGGTAAGCTAACCTATAGGAAATACAAACAGTACCTGCTGAATGCTTATGAACCTTATCTTTGGGTACAACTTAATTGCCAGAGTTGGAAGCTGAGCATTTCCTAAGCACTTTTTAAGAAAGCAAGATGTAGTCAATGAGACTTCCATAATGTCCCCCACCTCTTATAACATTTCCAAAAGAAATATTTCTAAAAATGGAGTCATCCATACTAGCTGGCAATGCAGTAACCACTTTTCTAGTAATTTCAGTATGCTCAGAAAAGAAACATGTCAGTAGAGTTCATCAGAATACCTACTCTGCCAGAAAATGACACTTGGCTAACCACTGGCCACTTGGAATCATTTAAAAGCTGAGTCCCAAACATCTGGATGCTGGTTCAACAGCATCAACAGAGTTATAAGTGGTTATCCCAGATATTTCTAGGAGAAAGCAGTTTCCTTGTTTGTTAACATCAAATAATCATGTTGCTCAAACCCAACATAAGTTAAGAATATAGAAAACTGTGCCTAGATATGAAATCCCAGTAAAAATTCCCAATTCTGTGTTATGAAGATAATTATTGGTGAAGATAACATTTAATTTACCCTCATAGCATGTGTCTCCTCGGCAAAGCACCAAATGGCCCTTTCTTCACTAGCCAAACTAACGGAGAAAGGATACATCCACAGATGGCAACAAGACCTGTACTGAGCCAATCATTATAATCTTCTCACCCACCAATGCTTTTACCATACATCAAGCGGCTATCAAATTACCAGAATAATACCCAGAAGGCATGCAGCAGAAGGGAGGTGTGGTCTGGCTTGTCAAAGTCTGGATGGTTATTCCTGAGTAATTAAAAGCTGGCTTAAACATCAGTTGTTCATAACCTTACATATAAGGCCAGTTCTTGACTAAGTTTATGTAGCTTGTTAATTTTCCCTCCTAAGTGCTCCAATTATTGAGTAATCTCATGCTATACTAAACTGATAAAATTTTTGATAAACTCAACACTAATGTTACTTGTCTGCTCATATTGTCAAAGAGGATTTCAACAAATAACATTCCTTCTAAGATGTCAGATGGAAGGCAGGCTGATTAAAGGCAGACTGTCCAGAACAGACATTAAAATTCTACCCTTTTCAGTACTTCTCCAGCTTTCCTTGAGAAGGTTCCTTTATTGCCATGTTTTCTTTGCACTGCAGCAGACAATTAGACCTAGATGACTGCACTTCAGGTAGTAACAGTTGTAGGGGAATTTTAATCCAGCAACACAGCTGCTATGCCAAGGAATCACACCTAAAGACTTAGGAATGTGTGATTCAACTGGAATAAAGACATGCCCATAAGTACACACTGTTCATCCTTAACAATGATGTCTAACTGAGGGGCAGCAAAGTGATGGATCAGAGAAGGATTTGACAGAATGAGTCAGAGATAGGATGTGTCCAAACAGACAGGGAAGAGAGGTTACTTAAGAGCAGGGCATCAAGAGTCAACAAAGTTCTGTCTGTGGTTTTCAGTTCAGTTGAGTTTAATGTAGTTCAGTTGAGTGCAGTTGAGCTCAGTTCAGAATAGAGCAGTCGAGTTCAGAGCAGTTCAGTTCATGGAGTCTTTCCATGCAGATCAATTCATTCAGAAGTCAGAGAGAAGCCAATGTGAATCAGTCAGCTTGGAGAAGAGTTTGAGCCAGAACAGCTGAGATGAACTAGGTAGCCAGAGTTCAGACAGAACTAGAAAGAGTAAGCTTATTCAGCAGTAAAGCTCTGAGACAACAATTACATCTGGCAAATAAAAGTTACTTTTATAAACAGTCTAAGTTAAAGTTGATCAGAAGAAATTCCATGTGCATGAATAATCCTGTTCAAAACTGCATAGTACCTAACACAGATGCATCTTAAATAAAAAACAAGAAAGTCAGAATCTTATAGATTAAGAGTATGGGTTATGTGTTTGAAGATTTGTGTCGCTGTTTCCTAATTGGATGGTATTATAACAGTCAATTTACTTTCTGTGCATCTGGTTGATTTATCTGTAAAAATTGGGCAATACACACATACACTCATACACACACACACACACACACACACACACACAGAGTTCTATTATAAACTGATATGTGGGGTTTTGTGGATATGGATGTGTGTAGTCTTAGGCAGAATAATGATCACTGGTAAAATTTCTCTAAACTCTGAAACTTATGAATAAATTACCTAATGTGATGAAAATAACTTAGCAGGTGTGATTTAAGTTAAAGAATTTAACATGTTGAAGATACTCCAGATTTTCTAGGTTGAATTTAATATAATCATGGAGTCTCTGAAGGGAGAAAAATGAGGCAAAAGAGAAATGACTACAAAAGAATGGTCAGAGGAATGCATTGCTGCAAGTTTGGAGACAGAGGAAAAAAATGTCATAAATCAAGAAATAAAATCATCCTTTAGAATCAAAGAGGTTAAAAGGGGCAAATATAAATTGATTCTCTCCTAAATCATTTACACAGGAATACAATCATGCCAACATCTTGCTCTTAACTCAAAGACACATTCCACATAAACAGATATACAAATGCTAGACAATAGTCACATTTGTCTCTAGTTCATATGCTTATAGATATTTATCACATTTGTCTCTGGTTTGTATGCTTATAGATATTTATTGGCTTTAGCTGTTGTCTTTCAGTTATTAAACGTTTCAGTGAAACATAATAGTATAGGTATAGTTAAATTATATATACATATGTATATGTATATATGTGTATGAACACATATAATGCATATATATTAGTCAACACTTACTATATAGTTTCTGAATCCCCTTGCCAACACTCTTAACCCTTAGCTATCTAGTGTCCTTATTTTGGACTTTAATATTTCCTCATATTGTTTTAAAAATTTACCACATATGCATGTAGTGTGATATAAAAGTGATATTTAGTGTTTCTGATGTTTTTATTTGGTATAAATGACATTATATTCTATATTCTACCTTAAAACTTGATTTTTCATATTTTAAAATAAATATTTGTGTTTTCCATATTTATTCCTAATAACATTTTCATTTCAGTTTTGGTAGAGTGACCACCTTACAACATTATGGAACTATATTGGTATTAATTTGACTATTCTTTTCTCACATGTTCATTTGTTCTTCTATTTTAAGGTTTAAAATAATATTTCAGTTAACAACTTACACAAATAGCTATCTAATGTTTTTTTCTGAAGAAGTATCTTTCGGATTTAGACTAAAATATGAACTTCCAAAAATCACAGAGCATATGTATCATTACTAAACGTGTCAATTCTCCATTGTCACTGTGATAAAGTATCACAATCAAAGTAGCTTAAGTTAGAAAGTTTATTTGGGCTTACAGTTTCAGAACAATAGTCCTTAACGGCAGGGCAGGCATTACAACAGATGACCAGAGCAGAAAGCTGAGATGTCACATGTTCATTTAGACATAACAAGCAGACAGTACAAAGTGCAAGTTAGGCATGGCTATAAACTCTCAAAGCCTACCAGCTCCAATGATATACTTCCTCCAGTAAGAATCAACCTCTTAAACGTTCTGAAACCTCCCCAAGCAGTGTCACCTCCCATAACCAAGTGTTCAAATAAACGAGCCCATTATGGGGGAAATTTCTCATTCAAAACACCACACTACATTTTGTTAAATTACATTTTGTTGTTGGTTTAGTTTGAGAATGGGGTCTTGCCATCTAACTCAGGCTGGCCGGAAACTTCTATATACCCCCAGGCTATCCTGAATATAATCATCATAATATTTAAAAGTATCTACTTTCATAAAGCATTTTGTTAAGTATCATTAAAATAGGACAAACATATAGATAATTTCTATTTTAAATATTTGATTCTTATCAATGAATCACTGATGTAAAAACTGGAGATTTTTTCTAACATAAAAAAACCAGTGATAAAACTGTACTTACCCCAGAAATATCCATGCTACAATCTCAAGTTGCTAATGAAGTCTCTATAATCAACTGTATAATTCAATATTCTTCTAAAAAAACACATGGAAAACACTTATTATACTATATGTAGGGAAATGTGTGTACATTTACTCAAAGTATATGATATAATTTAGTTTGCTAAGATGGAAAACTCATTGCTTTGAGATTACAAGAACATCTGTAGATAGGCTCCAGGGGCTACTACAAAGGAAGTGGCTAATCATGGAAGAGAAGTCCAATTTGTTGTGCTACTTCAGTGGTGAGATTAAAGTACAAAGTCACTAGAGATAGGTATCATACTCCAGCAGGAATGAGAGAACTGAGGTATCGCTCAACACTCATTATTGCACACAGCCTCAGAATCTTCCTCCTTCAGATACTTGCTATAAGCTCAATCACCCAATAAAGAGCTGCTCAAAGAGAAATAGAATCCAGAAATCATCATACTTCATAGAGTACATATTTGCCAAGAATCACAGACTCTATAAGCATCTAGAGCAATTCAATAGCAGGCAGCTTCTTATAATTTACTTAACATATATACACAACACTTCCTATGACCACTCATAGCACCTAGCTCACATTAAGTCCTTCAATATGTCTTTTTAAATAAGAACTTAAAACTATTTTTAAAGGATTAAATGAAAGCATGAGTAAAATTTTTAAAAATTATAGTAGAAGAGTCTGTTAAATGAGAATGGAAAGCTCAGAATCTGTGCAGAAAAATTGGATAAATTTGACTATATTAAAAATTAAACCTTTTATACAGGAAAAAATTTACTACTAAAATTTCAGAAGACAAATGACAGACTAAAAATATTTGTTTTTCACTCAAGAGAAAAATAAATTCTTTCATATTTAAAGAGCTATTAAAATTCAGTGAGAATATAAAGTAAATAGCAAATGAGTAGAAGACAGAAAAAGAAATTCAAATTACCAATAAATATACAACTGCATACTCAAACTCACTTATACTTAAATATAAAGTAAAACTGCATACTCAAACTCACTTATACTTAAATATAAAGTAAAACAGTAAGATATCATTATCCGCTCGTCAGGTTGAAAAAGA
>JADRCD010066205.1:0-11381 GCA_019843815.1 Montemys delectorum | reverse complement strand
ATCAGGGAAATGCAAATCAAAACAACTGAGATTCCACCTCACACCAGTCAGATTGGCTAGGATAAAAGACTCAGATGACAATACATGCTAGAGAGGTTGTGGAGAAAGAAGAACACTCCTTCATTGCTGTTGGGATTGCAATCTGGTACAACCACTCTGGAAATCTGTTTGGCAGTTCCTCCGGAAATTGGACATAGTTGTACCAGAGGACTCAGCTATACCACTCCTGGGCATATACACAGAAGATGCTCCAACTTCTAATAAGGACACATGCTCCACCATGTTCATAGCAGCCTTATTTATAATAGCCAGAAACTGGAAACAACCCAGATATCCCTCAACAGAGGAATGGATACAGAAATTGTGGTACATCTACACAATGGAGTACTATTCAGCTATTAAAAACAATGAATTTATGAAATTCTTAGGGAAATGGATTAATCTGGAGAAATCATCCTGAATGAGGTAACTCAATCACAAAAGAACACACATGGTATGCACTCTCTGATAAGTGGTTATTAGCCCAGAAGTTTGGAATATAGGAAGAACAACCCACAAATCACAAGAAACTTAATAAGAAGGAAGACCAAAAGGTGGACATTTCATTCCTTCTTAAAAGGGGGAACCAAATACCCACAGATGGAGCTGCAGAGATTAACTATGAAGCAGAGACTGAAGGAAGGACAAGCCAGCCTAAATATAGCTATCTCCTGAGAGGCTCTGACAATACCTGAGTAATACAGATGAAGAAGCTCACAGCCATCCATTGAACTGAGTACACAGTCACCAATGAAGGAGTTAGAAAAAGGACATATGGAGCTGAAGGGTTTGCAGCCCCTTAGAATGAACAACAATATGAACTAACTAGTACCCTCAGAGCTCCCAGGGACTCAACCACTAACCAAGGACAATACGTGGTGGGACTGATTGTTGGGACTGATTGTTCTAGCAGCATGCGTATAGTAGAGGATTACAAATTGGATCATCAATAGGAGGAGAGGACCTTGACCCTGTGAAGGTTCTGTGCCCCAGTGTAGCGGAATGCCAGGGCCAATAAGTGGGAGAGGGTGGGGTGGCAGGCATGGGGAGGGGGGAGGCAACAGGGGTTTGTTGTTGTTTTTGTTTGTTTGTTTGTTTCTTTGGAGGGGAAACTGGGAAAGGAGAAATTTACATATAAATAAAGAAAATATCTAATTAAAAAAAAGTTGTTTACTACTGTGTAGCATCAAGTAGATACTCTGTGTTGGCTTCTGTTACAATCGCACATTATTTATATATTCCATTTAATTAGATTGCTTGAGGTATTAAGTTTTGTGGGGTCTGCCAGGCTAGCTTTGCTCTCTAACACAAGGCCCTTAGGATAACTCTTCTCTGCTTTTCCTGTTTGGAAGTAAATTTCGAAGTTGCTGTTGCTTTTGGTCTTCGATCCATCCCATTGTAATGCTCCTTGCCTTGTTTCATCTGAAGATGAATTCTGGAAAGATACTTTCCTCTCACCAGCTAAGTGTCTGCCCTTTGCTGCCTGCTGGTTCCAGACAGGCATCCATCAATGAAATGGGCCTGGGTATCGCTTGATGATGCTACTCTTCTGTTTCCAGTTTCCTCAGCTCCATCGCTTCTCCAGCAACTTCTACAGTGACTTGAGTGGTGTGATGACGATTCAAGCCAAACCGCTCCAGCAGAGGCCCACTTATTCTGCAGATAGAATGCAGTAAGTATTAAGGAAGAATTATCCTGCCTGCAAGGACAGAAACAGATTCTTCTATTATCAGCCACAAAATAATCACTGCTGTGTACTAGGTTTGAAGAGACGAGGGAATGGGAGCAGAGATGTGAGTTCTTCATCCCTCCAGCTTTATTATTGGATTGTCAACCCTTCCCCTTCCGCTCTTCACTGACACAGCCATAGAGATGTGCATTCCTTCAACATATTCTCCAAAGAGAGTGGGATCTGTGTGCCGTGTGTGTTTCCTACTCCAGGAAACTTAGGTATGAGTAACTACTGTGATTTTTCCTTCTTCAGAAATGAGCAAGATGACAAACTGGCTGGGGGAGGGGTCGGAGCATCTTCTCGTCACCGACTCAGCCGAATTCTAGACGTCCGGGGACCACAGACTTCTGCTAAGAAGACACCAGTGCATAGAAGACTGCCTTCAATTGCTTCAGACCCACAGAGGCTGAAAACCCCCACTGTCTACAGCGATGAAATTCTGAGAGGAACCAAAGTGTAAGGCTTTGCTTCTTTCTCGGCAGTCGAAGGCTGTAAGTCACTTAGGGTTAATGGCTGAGGAGAAGGGACCTTCCATCAGACTTTACACCAGACTTTTCTCACGAGTTCATGTGTTTGATTTTGCTCCAGCCGTGTAGGTAGTAGACAGTTACCAACACTGCTGGAAGAACGTCAAATGGCTGCAGCTTAGGTAACTCGGGAAATTAAACTGAAGGCAGGGTGAGCTCAGATGAAATGTAGTGGCCCCATCTGTAAAATTGATAATTAATGCTTCTAAATTACAAAACATGTTCTTATTGAAAGGTTTAAGTAACGTAATGCGCAATCATGCATTGGACAATAATGCTCCTCCAGTAGATTACAGACCAAATATATGACAGTGGCCACTTATGATTGCGTTGATTCCTGACATCATAGCTGTTTGCGTGAGTCCACAATATGGTGTTTACACAATGACAGGATTGCCCGAGGATACATTGCTCAAGGTATCCTGTCATTAACTACACCTGGGTTATATAAAATGCTTATCAATCCAATCCAATCCAATCCAATCCAATCCAATCCAATCCAATCCAATACAATACAATACAATACAATACAATACAATACAATACAATCCAGGGCCTGGAGGGGTGCCTCTGTGGTCAAGAGCACTAGCTGCTCTTCCAGAGGACAGGGCTTCCATTCCCAACACCCACAGGGCACCTAACTTACACTATGGCTCCAGTTCCCAGTGATCTGACGCCCTCTTCTGATAGCTATGGGTACTGCAAGCATTTGATACCTTCAGGCAAAGCAAACATCCCTTAACTTGAAAGAAAGCAAATATATCTTTTTAATAGTCTAAAAGTTTTTTTTTTTTCACTTTCTTTAGAACAGAAAGCTTTTACATAGTAAATAACATTACTGGCTAACGATAAAGCTGTCTGCCTCTCCCTTCAGCATGGAGTTGCAAGAAGCATCCTGCTGACCTGCTCGTTTGTCAGGGAATATCTTAATAATAACAGGGGTTTGTTGATTTTTTAAAAAAATCTAACATCGAAGTAAACTATACTACTGTTTGTTTTGTACTAAAAACTTATATTATCTCCAAGTCTAAGATGAGGAAACAGGCTGAAAGAAGTCGAAAATGTCTTTGTTAAGTAAACATCAGGGCACTTAGGAAGCTCAGCTTGGGACCCCCAGCTGGTGCCCTAGTTTGGAGTCCACTTCCTGGACCACGTGCCACAGGCTCCACTGATAAGCCAGAGACTGTATTGAGGCAGCCCTCATGTCTTGGCAGGAGCTGGGGACAAGAACCGCTGCCAGCAATTGATCAGTAGCTCAACTTTGCAGAAAGCATCCACGGCACCTGTCTTAGTTACTTTTATGTTGCCGTGAGGAGACACCATACCAAGGCAACGTATTAAAAACAAAACATTTATTAGGGCTCATGGCTCCAGAGGGTTAGAGTCCACAATCTTCATGGCAGGAAAACTGGCAGGAGACACGCAGGCAGGCATGGTGCCAGAGCAGTAGTAGAGAGCTTACATCTGGTCCATGACCACAGCACAAGACGTAGAGATTGATGGAGCTAACTAGGAGTGCCATAGGCTTTTGAAACCTCAGAGCCCACCCCCAGTGACACACCTCCTCCAATGAGGCCACACCTCTTAATCATTCCACCAATTGCAGACCACGTATTCAACTATATGAGCCTATGGACATTTTCATCTACACCACCAAAGTACCCCTTTCATCTCTCTGCACGTCAGCTTTGGAGAGTTTGGGTCTACTGGCTGTGTTCATCCATTTACACTATCTCCCCCTCCTCCTCTCTCAGAATGGTCACCTCTTTCTGCTTTCTTTATACCCTGCCTATGTGAGTGTCCTACTGTCAGATCCACATGTGCTCCAGATTGAGAGCCACCCTCTGATTTAGACCCAAGCCCATTTCTGTTTCCTACTGAGATAACTGAAGACCATCACATTCTATGTTCTCTCTGATTTGGCCTCTGCCTCTGAATATGAGTCTTTGTAGCGTTACTTTTTTCTGTTGTTGCTAACCAGTCCTTTCAGATAATTGCCCTTCATTGTTCCCCTATGGAATATTAATGCCATAGTAGCTGCATAGATGCATGTACAGTAGTGTTTTGTATGTAAGTCCAGATTTTGCCTGCTTTGAGGAGACTTCCCCTTTGGTTATGTGTAATTATTTACCACCCCCTTCCCTTATCTTGATTCTGAACTGTATTTTTACCCATAAACATCCAATATTGCTTCCTCTTGCTGCCAACCCTTCATATCTATTTACACATTCTCTTTCTTTTCTTTATTATTATGGTTTTGATGCTGGTAATTGAATCCAGGGCCTCATTCAAGATCTCTCTCTGTCACTAAGCTATATCCTGAGCCCTGGTCTTCACCACTTCTTGAATTTCTACCTTCCTGTGGTTTTTTAAAATACCAAAACATCCCGTTGACCAATATAAATAGAGAGGCCAGAGAGATGGCTCAGCACTGCAGAGTGTTTGCTGCTATCCCAGTGGGTGTGAGTTGAGTTGGGCAGCTCACACTCTTGTATCACAAGCTCCAGGGGATCTGACAATCTCATCCGATCCCTCTCACACACATGTGGGAGGCACACAAATAAACATAACTGAAAATAAAAATAAGTCGCTTAAGAAAAAGAATATAAGTTAAGGATCACTTGAGTCCTAAGTGTTGGTAAATGTCCTATGAACCTTATGTAGGCTTACACTGTTTCTTTTCTGTTCTTTATCCTTTACACTACAGTCATCTGTTTTATAACTCAACACTTCATCATATAACTTTTTATCTGACATGATAACATTTGTATTCCCCACAGTACAAATTTTTGAAAAGCTGATTTTAATGACCAAAAAGAATCACATGGTTATGTAGTTATTTAGTAAGTATTTACTATTACTGAACTTTCCCATTTGTTACCTGTATTACCCATGCAGTCATTTTGTGTAACTCTGAGTAGGAACAGTCTTAAAGTGTTTTTACTCGAACTGGCTAGAAGCAAAACTGTCAGGTTAAAGGCTATGAATATTTGTAATATTCATATCTTGCTAGAATTCTTTTTAGAATGGCTGTGCCTATTTATAGTTCCGCTGGTAGTATAGTCACCTCCATCTCTTTCTGGTAACTTCTACTGGTCAAAAATCGGCTATTCTTTAGCAGTTTTAATTTTATTGCTAAGTGAATAAATTAATTTAAGTTGCCTATCTATTTTTATGCAAGGAAAAAGACAGCAGATTTTTTTAATACTGATGTCGGATAGCTATATTCTTCTATCGTTACTTTTATTTTAATTAGGATTTTTTTCTCAACCCTCCAACAAATAGAGTTTCCACCCAGTGTGTAAGATTCAAAGCAAAAGTATCACTTTGACATCCCAGCATCCAATCAATGAGAAAATGTAGAGAACAGGTTTCACTTCTTCCTAGTGGCTAGCGTTCCCCCACCAGACAACAGCTTCTCACAAATTCCGCATAGCCCTTTGGTATCTGAAACAAAGCTTTGCAGTTGTCCTCATTTAGGCTCTGTGCTTTTATCAGTCACTGTATCGTTCATAGATTGTTCTGCTCCCCAAATCTCAGTCATTTTAACATTGAGGAGCTATCACAGCACCTTGCTGCATGCTGGATCCCACTGCATTGCATGGATCTCACGCTCACGGTCAGATCCTAGGGGAGGATCTGTCCTGAACACTATTCTGCATACCACCCAGCATCACTGGCCACTCAGTAGATGAGGTCGATATTACTACTAACCGCTTGGGTCAGCGTGAGTGGAGTTCGCTGCTCTCACTTTGTCTCTGACATGCAACGCAGCTTGCTGTCATGAGCACTGTTTCGGAAGCAGTTGCAATCAGGAGCTCGGATTGTGTCCTTCCCTTCTGTGTACTCCGGTGTTCAGTTGTATGTTGTTGTGTTTACAGGCAAACTGGCGTTGACCACCTGCCTTCCCCAGCAGCAGTGCCAACCTCCCGGAGCCGGTTACCCCCAATAGGCTCTGAGGCTGGGGAGTCCAACACAGCAGCCTCCGGATCCCGCCCTGTTTCTGTAAGATGAATTGCATTATATTTGCAACCATTTATATATATATATATATATATAGTCTATGGGAAAACAATTTTGGCACATCCGGAGAAGTGAATCCTACATAAGGGTGAGCTAGTTAGCTGTGTTCAACATACCTTCAGAATCTGCTTCTAGAAATGAAGTGGCCTACGAGACTCTGGAGGGAACGAGGAGACTGATTCCTTGTTTTTTGAACTAAAACCTCAGCTTGATCTAAACTAGAAAGTCCAGGTGCCAAGGAAAGACCTGAAACTGGCTGGTGTAGTAAACAGAAGAGTTCAAAGGGCAAGAGGCAGGGAGCTCTGCGCTTCAGTGTGGCCGCACAGAGATTTGACAAGTTAAGTCAATGGCCCCAAATCTTAGCCCTCTCTTCTTTAAGGCAGCTGCCAAACCCTTATCCAGGAGTCCTTACAAGCATTGGACACATTCATAAACTTTAAAAGCCTTGCACAAATTAAGAGCTCAGTAAATTATGATCAATGGCCTTTATAACTGTTTCATTTTTATAGCTAATCTTTTCTGCGCTTTCGCAGGGCAGAGCCCAAGCCCAGCTCAGCCATGCCAACTGTGGGCCTGGGAAGACGTGCTGTGGCAGTGTGTATACCCAGGCCTCTCCCAGGCTTACAGTGACTCCCTCACTTACTCTGACATAGGAAACAGACGGGCCCTGCTTATAGGAACATAAAGCAGAGAGGGAGAAAACAAACTATGTTTGTCTCTCACACACCTTAAGTATCAATAGGACCCTTTCCAGAAAGCAAGAGCTATAGAGCTAAGCTGTTTAATCCTAGGATAAAGTAATCAATGATGGCAACAGTCACATAAACACATCCGATGCTTCAAAAATGCACCATGTATTTCTCTGGACCTCATTTACTTCCTGTTGTATTACAGTTTTATTAAATTTAGGGATGTGGATGCATACTCCACACGCAGACTCAGCTGTAGACATTTCCATAGCAAACCCTAACACAATTAGCAATGTGTCAATGAAAATGTTCGAATAAGTGTGTGACTGAATCCATGAATGAATGATTAAAATCTTTATAGGTTTCTTTGTGTTGTCCTAAGGATTGTGTTTCTTCTTAAAAAGAACATATTATCTCCCACTTAGTACAGGGGAAGGCACCCACAAAACCGTGTGTTCAGCGCAATGCCTGACAGCATGGAACGTTCACCCCTTCGAGAAAGGACCATTGTCCTGGAACAGCTTTCAAGGCCCAGCACAACACACACATTCAGGGTAGGTTCTGTGTTAGCTCTAATTTCAACTTTAAGTAAAAATTGAAAACAATACAGTTCATCCCTCTGATTCTTTCTCCCTTTCTCCCTACAGTCAGATACACCGCGAAAAGGCTCCCTGACGCCCGTGGAGTTTGTTGCGCACACTTGGACTGGTCAAAGTATTTTGACAGGTTAGCATCTTCCACATGTAAAGACAATAGTAGAAACCGGGCATGGTGACATACTGCAGCTATCCTGGCACTCAAGAGGCTGAGGCAGGGGGCGGGGGGATGAAAAGATGGGGATCACCCTGGGCTACACAGTGAAGGTGTCAAAGAAGAGGGGCAAGGACTAAGAGGGGACAACATGGACACACACACACATACACACACACACATACACACACACACATACACACACATATACACACACATACACACACACATACACACACATACACACACACATACACACACATATACACACACATACACACACGCATACACACACACACAGAGACAGAGAGAGAGAGAGAGAGAGAGAGAGAGAGAGAGAGAGAGAGAGAGAGAGAGAGAGCACAGTGGTGCTATTTGTGAGATGTTAAGCCCCTGCTTTGACCACATAGGAAGGACAGGCAAGTGGATGTGGTTCATGGTTGGCCTGAGCTCAGGCACCATGCCAGACCATCACCTACTTGGTGCTGAGGGCCAAGTGGCAGAGGCAGAAGTGCTCTTAATGAAACAAGACCCCACTCTCCTAAAGCAAAGGAGCAGCTGCCTTCTGAGAGACCACTGTCTCTTTCCTTCCTTCTCAATGAAACCCTTATTCTAGATTCTCCCTGAAAATCTAACACGACCATACTTGAGAAAACTAAGACAGATTTGTTAATTGGCCTGCAGTGCAGGGGTTTACATAAAAGTAAAACCTTTTCTGGGCCTAGTGTGCTAGTGGCAGAAGACAGTTCTAGTGGGGATAGGAACCAGTGATGGTTTGGTTTTTAAAGTGTATCGTATTTCTGTCCTCAGAAAGAGACACTGCATGTGATGTATAGATCTATTCTATTTCTATCCTGATGCCACCACCCACAAGCTGAGAAAGCCCAGGGATGTCCCCACTGATTGGGGGGGGGGGCATCTAACCAGTGGGACTGAGTGGATGGCTAGTCCTGGTAATGATGGAAGATCTAATTGAAAGGCTCTAATTAGCTTCCTTTGGATGTGTCGATTGCACTATGCCAAGTACATATGTCTAAAGGGTTTTAGGGCACAGAGAGGTAGCGAAGAAGAGAGAGCTGGGCTCTGGCTTAGTTTTAAATATTCATGACTAATCTTTCAAACATTAAATCAGTATATTTTTTCAATCACTATCCTCATTGGTGCTTAGAGATGTTTTGCGTTTCCAGACAGGAGACCAGGGGTTCCTAAGGGTTATGTTTCTGTACTTCTAAGGGTTTCTTTCCTTTTTGCCTGGGAAAAAGGCATGTGGCTTCCTTATTTACTCTGCTTCCAGAACAAAGACCATCAGGAGCTACTACTGTCTTAGCTTTCAGTTTGTTCTGTGGTAGGGAAATAAATTGAGGTAACTATCTCCAAGAATGAGGTATATCTGTCCTGGCAGGCACCACTGCTCCAGTTCAGAAGGACCAGCCTTCCCATCTGCCTGAGCCCTAGGAACAGACCTCTGCGCAGAAGCCCTCTTCTACAAACCCCTCAGCTTTGGGAGAACGCAGCAGCATCTGGGTTTGGTTGAGGGAGGGATGCTTTGCCCTTAGTCAGAATTCTACATGCTGATGCTTGCATAGGACTTTGAGGTTCGTGCAAATGTGACATTAAATAAACTATTTTTATTTTTCAAAGCAGGGAACAGACAGACCAGCCTTCTTTAGAGACTGATTTTTAATCTTTTAATGCAAATACCTGTGTGTCTCGTGTTTCAGGTGCACAGTATCTGCCTAAATCTTATCACAGGGCAACTCTGACTGCAAGAAAGAGGTTCCAAGTGGCCTCGTGATGTTACTGCTCCAGAATTACGGACTTGCTGGAAGCTCTGAAGCCTTGGCCACACCATTTGTCAAGTGAAAAGCAGAGGAACGAGTATTACCTAGTGTATATAAGTCATCTCTCTGGCAACAGGAGATGGCAGAATACCTGAGAGGAACCCAAGAGAATAAGTAACTTCGTTTTGAAGACTTGTAAAGCATTGTAAAGAGAATAAAAGTTGAACTCCCTAATCCTTGTGGGAAGCATGCCTGAAGTTCCTTGGGCTTTAGGCTTTGCCTAAAAGACCCTAGTATGCCCTTAAATCTCACCTTTGTAATTAGTGTTTGCACACAGATAATAAGAGTGCGTTCCCTAAGGAGATGTCATTTTTAACTCTATTCCATCATGTACATTTCAGTCTCAATCTTTTAATGATTCGTTCCATCAAATCTAAATAGCAGTCACATTTGAGACAATTTGTCCATTTGAAAAATGATTCGGGTTCTTCTATTCATTGTGCTGACTTTAAAATAATTACTGTGTATTCGGTGTATAAAGTGATGGGTTTCATAATGGCGAGATTTTTCATACCTTTGTTATGGACTGATTAGTCGTGAGTATCTCAGAAATGTCTTGTAAGACAATCGTGTTGAAATGCAGTGGTAAACTAGTTTTTGTTGTCAAATTTAGACAGTACTCTAAACATAGCACCACATTGAAAGGTGAGTATAAGCATAATTAAAACCCTTTGCATATGGTTCCAACGCTGACACTTAGTTGACCTGTTTGACAACCGGACAGAGGAAACTGTAACACCAGCATCCTTCCTTACGTCTTCCCAACCCATCTCTGCTCTGACGAGACTTCTTCGCCACAGCCTCCCCTGAGCCCTTGCTGAAGGCAGCAGTTCCTTCTACCCTCTTCCCTCCCCCCTCTTCCAGTTTCTTCCGACCATATGTCCAACCTGACTCGTACAGTCAGGGGAGTGAAGAAGTCAAAGAAATGTCAGTTGGAGGCCAGACCTTTCTGATACTCATTCCCAACTGGTTCTCCTATACAAACGTCTCAAGTCAGCACACTTCCCCCTTTTTATCAGCTAATTATATTACATCAACATGAATCTTATGAATCTAAAGTGAAACTTTACTGTATACACGTGTATGCATATAGCATTTAAACAGATGATAAATTGTTTTCGGGACATTTCTTGTTATAGGAAGTGAAGATCATTGTCTACTTAGAGATGTTTGGAAATTGACCCCGCTGTGGTGAGAAGGGTTGGATCTGCTCTTTCACACGGAATGACAAATCAGAAGTGACTTCAAACCTTTGTTCCACTTCTCTCCCCACTCCAGTTTCTGCAGTGGTGTGGCTATAGGACATGCTAGGGACAGGCTGGGGAATGCATAGTGATCAAGCTGCTGTGTTGATACTTCATTCCAGTTGGTCACTTTAAGGAGTGTCACTCTCTTTGCCTAGGGAATGTGCCTAGGGCTCGGCTTCTCATCCCAAAGCATTTGGGGCTTTATCTGAACTGTTTCTCATCCTAAGCTGTGGAAGCATTTCAGAGAAAATACCAGTCTTCACACAGCTGCTCACCAGTGCCTGGCTGGCTGCTCTGTGGTCCACCATTGCTGAGAGAGCTACCTACTGTGCTCTCGTATCCAGTCAGCTCACTTCATATCCATCCCTAGGTGCCATCTGACGGTTTCCTCCTCAACCCAAAGTCCGAAAAGGGAGGTGGCTCACAGCACATCTAACATTAAGGTAGTGACTCCAAGATAAATTATCATTCTTTTCAAAGAGCCACGGAAGTGATTTCATGGCAGCTCTGCTGGGTTTGCCTTCAGAGGTTTG
>JADRCD010066195.1:0-19492 GCA_019843815.1 Montemys delectorum | reverse complement strand
TTTTTTGGTGGGGAGTAGGGGTTCAAAACAGGGTGGGTGTCCTTGTGTAGCCCTGGCTGCCCTAGAACTCACTCTGTAGACCAGAATGGCCTTGAACCCAGAGATCTGCCTGTCTCTGCCTCCTAAGTGCTGGGATTGAAGGTGTGCACCACTGCCTGCCCCCCTTTTTTTTTTTTTAAAAAACACGAGCTAGAGTCATTTGACAAGAGAACCTACCTCTCTTGAAAGACTGTCCCCACTCAGACTGCCCTGTGAGCAAGCCTGTGGGGTATTTTTTCTTAATGATTGATGCAGCTGGTCTATCCCCTCACTGCCACCCTTGGACAGGTGGTGCTGGGTACCACAACAAAGCAGGCTGAGCAAGGTACAAGGAGCAAGCCAATAGGCTGTATTTCTCCACGACCTCTGTACCAGTTCCTGTAAAGGTACTTTTTATTCCTTTGATGTATTTTTTGTTCTCTTGACATAACTGTTGTTTCTGAAGCTTACTGCCTCTGTCTGCTAACCTAGTTCTGGAAGCCTCTAGCCTCCGTACAATTGAATCTAGGCCTAGAATGTTTTCAGCCTCTGAGACTCACTACTGAATAAGCTCACCCTTTCTTGTTCTTTCTGAACTCTGGCTGGCTGGTTCAACTCAGCTGCTCTGGCTCAGACTCTTCTCCAGGCTGACTGACTCACTCTGGCTTCTGTCAGTTCCTCCTAAATTGCTCTGCTCGGCCTCCAACTAACTCTAGCACTTGGTTCTGACCTTCTGAGCCCTCTGCCTCACCTGTGTCTAGCTTGTCCTCTCTCTGCACTGCCTCTGTGCAGGACTCCAGGGAAACTGCCTCTCTCCTTCCCTGCCTTCTCAAACGGCTTCCCTTTCTCGCTCCGAGAGTTGGCCATATCCTATTCTGTGATTTGTCACTTTGTCTCCACTAGATTAGACATCACTCTGAAGCATGGGTGTCCCCTCCTACAGACCAACTTTACCTTCATTGTTTGAGATTAAAGGTATGTGGAGCTACGGGCATGTCTGTATTCCAGCCAGGGGGATCCTGCCCTGGCTCCCTGTGGTGACGTTCTGTGAAGTGAAGTGAAATGGTCTCTCCCCTCCTCGAGCTGTGTTTTGGTCAAGGTGTGTCATTGCAGTAGAACCTCAAGCCTTGCCGCAGAGCAGGAATAGTCTGCTGCTGCTGTAACGCATCACATCCCGTCTACCCCGACTTCCTCTTTTGGCCAACCACTGTGGGCTGCGGTGGCTTCACATCTTCCTGCCTGGTGTGCCGGTGAGAAAATGCTTAGCTCTCTCCAGGCTTTGAGACTGAGCAAAGTCACCCCCTCCTTCTGGGACTCCTATTTTAAAAAGACGCATCCAGGACCCTCAGAGAAGATGGACCCCTGCAGTGTGGAAGTAGGTGGAAAAGCATGAAGCAGCCCGAACCAGAGGCCCAAATCCTGTCTGGAACTTCTGTGGCTTTTCTGGACACTGGTCCCAGTTTTGTCCGGACTGGAAAGTGTAATGGAAAGGAGATGGATGGGTAAAGAAAACCCTGCAACCTCCAGCATCCTCACAGAGCGGAGTACTAACTGGCAGGAGGAGGAGGAGCCAAGGCAGAGGACCAGGCGGTTCTCCTCCTGCCAGACAAGAGCACGGAGACCCATGTCTCTATCTGATAATGTGTATAAATCTGCCCAATGTCCCAGAGGACGCCAACTTCCTAGCTCCCAGAGACATCCAGGGGTTAAACCTGGCAGGGCTCTAGACTCGGTCAGACTCTTGGTCACCAGCATTTTCCTTTAGTGGTTCCTTGGAGACTGGGCTCTCACGGGCAAGAGCTAAGGTCTTGCTAAGTCCCTGATCCAGGTGTTACTGAACAGAAAGGCAGCAGAGGGCACCAGCTGTGGGGCCAGAGTGCCCTAGATCTACTTGGGCATGTCAGAGCTATCAAGCCCCACTGAACTCACTCATCAAGCTAATCTTATCACCTCACAGGGCTTTTTGAGCAGCGGCTTACACCTGCATACATCTGGAATATGGTGGGACGTTTACACTGCACATATCTGGAATAAGATGAGCAGTTTACACCTGCACACATCTGGAATATGGTGGGAAGTTTACACTGCACACATCTGGAATATGGTGGGAAGTTTACACTGCACACATCTGGAATATGGTGGGAAGTTTACACTGCACATATCTGGAATATGGTGGGCACTGGTAAAGTCCACTCTCCTCCTAGAAAGCCTGTGAGGTACTTGGCATCCACACACTTGTCCACTTACTTCTGATTTGTCTGATCCTATTTGTCCTTCAGCAACTACTTCTCAACACTGAAACTACAGCATAATCCTTTGAATCCCCTTTTTAATCTCTGTCTGATTTCCTCTAAAACTAGGATCAGTTTAAACACTGCCCTCTTTGAGGGAAGGGAGAGACACCCCTAGCCCCACCCCCGAGGGAAGGAGATAAATCCCAGGCACAACAGCCACACAGGAGAGGGGGAAGCTGAAACCAAACTGAAAGCAGCTCTGGACACTAACCTCTAAGTCAGAGTATGCAGCAAGATGTCTCATAGCAAAAGGTGACAATGGAAGAGGCTGAGAGGTGAGGAGCGATGCTTCTCCAGCAAGGCTGCTTCCTCTCCTTGCTTCCCACGTGGGAGCCTATGTAATAAGTCCAATTCTTCCATCGGGGTGTCCTTACTTCCCCCAACCCCATCCCTGTCCACCTCAGAAAAGCTGTGAAGGAGGAAGGGTTCTGCGGAGGATCCCTTCCCCTGTTTGCCTTGCATCCCCAAGCCCACTTAGCCCTCCTTCATCTCATTCCCACTACAAGAAAAGGGAAATGCCATGTGCTTGACATTTCCTAAAAGCTGCATGCCCACTCTGGGACTCACCACTACTCTGCCGGTCTTTGTGAGCCAAGCCTGGGGAAAACCCAGAATACAGAAATAGGAAGCACCCATAATTCCCTGCTTCATTGCATCTCCTGGTCCCAGCAGATCATGACAAATCTAGGAACAGACACAAAATGGTGTAGCTTCCTAGAGACACACTAGAAGCATCAGAAACCTCGCTTGGAAAAGAACTTTGGGGACAGCTACAAATGGCATTTACTCTTAGCAAAAACAGAGTCAGTGGTCTTATTAACATCTTCCCCTGCAGAACCACATAGCCGGACACTCTGGGCTCTGGGCGGAGATTCCTGGACAGCTGAGTCTAGAGCGTCAGTGTAGGCACACAAAGTGCTTCTCAACCTGCTGCTATGCCCCTAGACGTAGGTGCCACCAAGGCCTCCCTGGCATCTGTTCATGAACACAGTGGACACATGAACAGAGGTGGGACACTGGAAGTAGCACAAGCTTGGAGGCTGAGGATGCTGCTGCGGGAGGACTTGGCACTGTTTCAGCCTGTACGCCTAATGGGATCCCCACCTCACCAACAAGCCATCCCCAATGCCAGCGACAAAGCTGCCAAAACAAGGCACGAAGGCCCATGACCAGGCATCAACAGGGTAGTGTTTGGAACAGTCCAGCCAGCCTTCATCATGGCCTCATTGGTAGGCAATGGGCACAGCTGTGGCCAGCTGGGCAATGCTACCAAAGGATGAGAGCTCAAAAGGTAGAAGGCATCAGCCCCTTGGCGACTACGGCCAGCTCTGCTGCAGTAGCAGCTCCCAGACAATGAGAGCTATTTTCAGCCAGTGCTTTAACACAAGCCAGCTGGCCAGTGTGCTGGGCAGGAGTCCTCCTCCACCCAGCCCGCCCAGACAGCGGCTGCCTGGCCAGCCCCACCCGACCCATGCTGCTGCCACCTCTGCATTACTGTTTATCTCACTGTTTCAGTACAGCCCCTCCCAACACCCCCAAACTGCAATCCTGTCAAAAGGAGACAAATCAGAGCTCCATCAAAGGTCCAGGAGTCAAGAGTAGAAAATCCAGACATAGGAAACACAGCAGACCCTTCAAACACCCACACTTTTCCCCGAGCCCATGACTGGCTGGGGTAGTGCAGGGGTGGAGATGAAGCCCATGGACAGGCAGCCTCACTGTGGCTCTGACTGACGCAGAATCCCGTCTTCTCTGCCAAGCCTGGGAAACAAAGCTCAGCATTGCCCCTCTTGCCCACTTCCTCTTCCCTTCCAGAGCAGGGGCTCAGGGAATGAGTTGGAGTCAGGGACAAAAGATTCTGGACAAGAATTCTCGTACTCCAGAAAGAGAATCACAGGAGGGGCAAAAGGCAGGCACTCAAAGCACAGAGAGCTAGCTCCCTGACGGGTGTGACGGACAGGGCAACAGCCAGCCAGCAGTATTCTAAATCAGGAAGCAGGGAGGGCAACAGCCACCTCCCTGGACCCCGAGACTCCAGCCCTTTCTGCCAAATTTCATAAGCTCACAGTACCCAACCCCCACCACTTCTTCACTCCCTTGAAGAGGGACCTATGCACAGGAGTACATGCAGAGTGCACAGCTCTCTCATACAGTCTTCTCGAAGCCTGAGCTACTATTAGACGTAAAGGGAAATTGCCAGGGTTCCTAATGGCATCAGAGAAGTGGGTGTGCTTTTCTGTGACTTAAGCGTCTGCAGTGACTTAAGTCTGCCTTTCTGGATTTGTTTTAATTGAAGCCATCATTTTGGGAACAAGCTGCCAGCACAGAGCTGTGGTCACTGATGACTCTATAACCAGAAGTGACTTGCAGAGCAGTTATGGGCCAAGTCCCTGAGCAGCCTGGAGGGAAAGAAATGCATTCTCCAGATGTCTCCAGTGAGCTCTGCATTCACAGCAGACTAAGAAAGTCCTAGAAGGCCAGGCTACAAACAAAGAGATGACTTTACCAACAATTCCATCACCCCAGCTCTCTTTGTCACCTGGGAGGGTTTCCTTATTGGATACCGAGAGGGCAAAGGAAAGTGACCACTCCCCAGCACCAAGAAAGCTCCAGGCTCTACTACCCTCTGCCTACTACCGCTCTTACACCTACCTCAGGTAACTTCTACAGCTAGCCTGTAGCCCATGGTTGAAGACACCCTTCTGCCTACCAGTTGAGGAATACCCAATTTCAGACAAAACTGTTGATGTCATTTTCCAACTGGGCCATTGGCCCTAGCTACGAAACCACCACCATAGCAACCTGATCCACTCCCTGGCCCCTCAGCCCCTCCTCGTGGTTAGCCAGACCCACACACTCCCCAGTTACGGAGAGTGGAAACTATTCCGATGGGGGTGACAGGTTTTCCAAAGCCAAGGAGTCTTGGGCACAGCTTGCCACTCTCTGTTGGCTCACGGGGTCCTTCCTCTCCCTGAGACTCCCTGGAACCCAAAGAAGCAAGCACCACCGTCAGGCACTCATGTCTGGGGTTACATCCCTCTGTCGCCCCACACCACAGCTGCTCTCACTGAGCTGCTGCAGTGAATTCTTTACAAGGCATTACCTCAGCTTCCCTCCCCGTCCTCACTCCACAGGCACTTTCCTACTCACCTCAGCCCCTGGGTGGCACATCTGCTTCTAACACTTCCTTTCCTCTTCCCAGGGAGAGGCATGAAGCTTTCAAATACCTGACACACAAGATAAATCCTCATTTTTCTTCACTCAGAAATACTCTGGCTCCTTATTATTTACAAAATAGAAGTCCTTGGCCAGTTGCTCCACAAATCTTACCTGAGATCTCAAGAGCTAAGCTTCTCTCAGCATCTAAGAATGGCTTTCCCTTTGGCTTTCAAGGAGCAAGCCCTCTTGCTATTTCTTGGCCCCAGGATTTGCCTGTGACCAACACTTCCCTGGTCTTCTAAACCCTTCCCGCCCATTATTACCTGTCTGGAAATTCAAATTGGTCACAAATCACACTCCCAAATAATTACAAGTAAAAATGACCCAATAACGGCCTCACTGCTACCCCCAACTTCTCATCATCCCCAGCAACATTCTCTTCCTATGTAATGACTAGCTTTTTCTCTTTCACTTAGGTATGGCTGCATGACCATGCGGAGTGTAAACAGGAGTGTCCAAAGCCTATGAGAAGAAGCATTAGAGAGATGAAGCGACCACCCTTTTCTCTGTCCTGTTAAACAAAACACAATGGCTGAACTTTGGCAGTTATTTTGAACCAAGAGAGATGACTTTGAAATTGAAGTCTATATAGTAACACAAGAGAAAACTCCCTGAGGCTAGGGATGCTATGCTGAGGGAGAGCATGCCCAGCAGGCATGAGGCTTGAGGTAAAAAAAAACCCTAGGACTGAAGACAGAAAACCTAAAAGTAGCAACTGCTACTGTCACAGCCATCAGGCCATACTGCACACACTTGTAATCCCAGCTACTTGGGATAATGAGGCAGGAGGATGGTGAATTCAATACCAGTCAGGGCAATTCAGCAAGAATATCTCAAAGAAGGACAAGACGGATGGGCTGGGAGGGAGAATAGGAAAGAAAACACCTTGTTGCTAATGCCATGGGCCGTTAGTGCGATCTGAACGGATCCCATATATTCCTGCTTTCTTGTTTGCGTCCTCTCTTTATCTATTTACAACTAGAACAGGAATCCCTAAAAGAAAGCCTCTGCCTATACTCTGCACTGGCGCTTACTGACTGATGCCGAGCCCCCCACGTTTCTTGTTCTGGTCCTATTCCATTCCCTTAGATATTCAAGGACAGGATGTTAACATTCTGTTAACATCTCAGCACTGTCCCTGGGACTTCTGGGCACTCACCTACACTCTGTTGTTGTTGTTGTTGTTGTTCCTCCAGCTCAGCTAACTTTGTGTCTAGGCTACTTTCCCTCAGTAAGCGCCTGGGTCTCATTCAGAGTCTCAGTTCTAGTCCTAACTAAGCCTGTTCCCATCTCATTCCTGCTCCTTAACCAGAGTCACCGCCTTTATAGCCTCTAGAGCACAGGAATTACCACCAACTGAATGAAGACTGAGCAAACTGCAGTTCTCCAAGGACATACTCCTCTTCCTCTTCACTGCGTGTCCTCCTCCCTGACAGACACCATGGCCTCCCCCTCCTCCACCTCACAGCAGACCAGACCCTGCCTTTTCCAGCAAATCTTCCCTGTTGAGAGGTTCCCCAACAGTCCCCACAAATGTATTCTTTTTAAATGTGGTCACAGAGTTGTGACTTATGACGAATGATCCTTCACCCCTTCTTTGACACTCAATAAACATCCTTAAGATGACTCTCGCTGCCACTCCTATGTCACAATGCTAAACACACTCCTAAACACAGTGCTCCACCACTTAGGGCTTGTGTAACCCTGAGAAAAGAATTTCATGTCTGTGAGACCCAATCTCCTCATGTGTAAAACGGAGAGAGGAGTAGTGCTTACTCTGAGGAGTTGCCTTGGGGACTGGGGAAGTTAAGTTAGCATATTTAAGCATCTACATGAGAACCCACAGAGAGAAAGTTACACATAATGCAAACTTTGCTCAGGCTTTAAATTCCAACATCAACCCAAGAAATTACACACCCAGGCACTACACTAGAATCTGGGGACGGTGGAATAAACAAGGAGTGATAACTATCTTTGGCAAGCCTATATCCTAAGGCAAGGTTGACCAGAAAACTAGGGTGAACTGTGGCTGGCTGTGGCTGGCTCCGCTGAGGAAGAGGCAGATCTTGCCCAAGGGATCCCTGGGAGATAGCATCTCATTAGATAAGGTAGCAAGCAGGGATTACTGGAAGAAAAGTTTCAGGATTCTCTACAAAACATCATGCAGGAGAAGACAAAGTCTTAGAGGAGATGGCCACACCCTGGGTCAGGACAAGTATCTGTAAGTGTGGAAGAACAACACACTAACGAGGCCACAAGAGGACCTGCAGTTTATAGTGTGCCCTATGACACCACTGTGGGCAGAGAACAGTCCAACAACAAAGGAGCCTGGGAGCTACTCGCCATAGGGAAGCCAGGAGGATACCACTACTATTTAAACTAAACAGTAGTAGTGACCAAAGCTAACATTTAGTGAGGGACTTGTGAACGCTGTGTGGATTACTTCACCTGACTCTCATGATACCCCTGCAAAACAGGAATTGCTTTCCTTGTCTTACAGGTAAAGCTAAAAAGGGGCTGTGGAACTTGCCTGGGGTCACAAAGCAAATACTGAAAGGGCTGGAACTGAAGTCTAGATCTGACCCCAAATCCTGAACTATCCTACACAGCACCTACTCTGAGACAAGGAAGTGTCTTAGCCCCCTTGGTCACCTTTCTAAACTGTGTGCCCTTCAGGGCCATCTGGGTAATTATAATTTTCTTTATGAACTCTCCCACCACGAACAACCCAGACCTCTGTATACTATTCCTTGGAGCTTCTGCAGGGTTTAGTACCTGTTAGCAATTACGTTCAAACATGGTTTCTTAGTTTTCATTCATAATCCTGAACTTTACAACCCATCTGCTTAGAGAGGACAAAGGAAAACGTGGAGCCTCAAGAACTGCACTGAGAGGCCGGGGCGCAGGGTTCAAGTCTTGGCCACAGCACTGGAGAGGCATACAGATCTGTGAGTCCAAGGCCAGCCTGATCCACACGGCAAGTTCCCAGACAGCCAGGGCTACAAAATATAAACCGTCAAAAAGCCAAAAGCAAAATCACACACACAAAACAAAACAAAGCATCAAGGTTTCTCAGATAGATGGCTAGAGGGCCATCTTCTTGCTGTACACGGACCCGAAGCATTGCAGAGCTTCCATGAGCATCATGGCTTCCTTCCCCCTCCCAGACACTACAGGCTTTGCCATTCAAACACTCGGTAAACTATTAGCATTGGTCCAACATTTTCCATGAGCAAGATGCCAGGGACTGCATGCTTCAGAATGACGTTTTCAACCTCAGTTTCCCTCTGTGGTGGACTTCCAGCCAGTGCTTGCCACTAGAGTATGAGGTCACCACTCACACACATCCACCTGGGATCCCTCTGTAAAGAGACCCTTGAAATCAAGTCCTTGTATTCAGTGCTCAGAACGTAAGAGTTTTCTTGTCTTTGGAACTTTGGCTACAAACAGTTCAAAGGAGACACAGCCCAAGGGCTTGTCATCTACAGTGATGTCAAAGAACACCGTGGAGCTGAACACAGATGACAGCAAGAGGTTACAGGTGACAGCTCCTATGGAGCCTCAATCTTCCTTTCAACAGCCTTAGTGCCGTATACACCACATTGTGCAAAGCTGAACACACGTTGTTACATTTTTATTGTGCGCAAGTGCGCGTGTGTGTATGTGTGTGTGTGTGTGTAAATCAGAGGGCGACCTGCTGGAGTCTGTTCTCTGCCTCCACCATGTGTGTTGCTGGGATCAGATACAGGTCATCTGCCCGCAGAGCCATCTCACCAGCCCAGAAAAATCTGTTTGCCTTGCAGAAACTCTTGTATGTTTACAAAGAGAGGGGAAGCTGCAGTTTATAAACATCTACGCAGGGCCAGGCACCAGGCACTCTGCTAATCCCTTTATAATTATAAGATTTCATAGAGGGAAAAAATTGTTTTCCTTGGTTATTCATTGCTCACCTTTTGCATGACTTCCTGAAGTAGACTGTACACTCCTTGAGGACTGAGCACAGAAACACACTGTGTGGCATATGCAGAGGAAAATTTAGTATAGTGTGGGCGGTCTGAAAAGGCAGGAGAGACACTCCAACATCCAGTACACTTGCCTTGGCCCAGCTCTGACTTTCCAGGAGTCTCATAATAAATCCAGGAGCTTATTATCCAACCATAAAACTTAATGAATCCCTTCCTACTTCTAAACACGTGTGGGAGGGTAAAATGAGGCCCAGCCCAGGCACACGTCTGTCACATGTCACAGGAGCTGGGAAGAGGCACTCTGCCTCTCCTTGCTTTCTGTTTTTTCTGTTTTGGTTTTTGTTTTGGTTTTGGTTTTTTTCAAGACAGGGTTTCTCTGTGTAGCCCTGGCTGTCCTGGAACTCACTCTGTAGACCAGGCTGGCCTCGAACTCAGAGGCCTCCTGCCTCTGTCTCCCAAATGCTGGGATTAAAGGTTTATGCCACCACCGCCAGGCCTCTCCTTCCTTTCTGAATGGCTCTTATTTGAGGCCTGCCACAGAGGCTCCAGCTTCTATTCTCTTTGGGAGGAACTATATATAATGAACCCTGTCTACTCTTCATCTCTGAGCAGTCTTCCAGTGCTGTCATCCCTTGTGCCTTCAAGGCCACAGCTTGACAGAGGGCACAGCCACCCACATCTCACTTTATTTTAGTTGTTCCAGTGTTTTTGGATTTCACCAGACTATCCATCTAGAAGCGAATACCTCCCTGTATTTGGCCTAATAAGAGTTCCTTCCCTGGGCTGGAGAGACGGCTGAGCGGTGAGGAGCACTGACTGCTCTTCCCGAGATCCTGAGTTCAATTCCCAGCAACCACATGGTAGCTCACAACCATCTGTAATAGGATCTGGTAGACTCTTCTGATGTGTCTGGAGACAGCTACAGTGTACTCAAATAAAGTAAATAAATAAAAAAGGGAGAGAGAGTTCCTTCCCTATAATCTAGAGAGACCCTTGGGGGAGGGCTGGAAGGGGTTGCCAAGAGGGCTCAGTGGTTAAGAGCACTGACTGCTCTGCCAGAGGACACAGGTCCAACTCCCAGCACCCAAATGGAGATTCACAACCATCTGTAACTCCAGTTTCAGACAATCTGATGCCCTCATGCAGGAATCAGGCAAGCACATGATACACAGACACAAACACCCATATACATAAAAAAATTTTAAATGGGGCTGGAGAGATGGCTCAGCGGTTAAGAACACTGACTGCTCTTCCAGGGGTCCTGAGTTCAATTCCCAGCAACCTACATGGTGGCTTACAACCATCTGTAATGGGATCCGATGCCCTCTTCTGGGGTGTGTCTGAAGACAGCTACGGTATACTTGTATAAATAATAATAAATAAATATAATATTTTTAAAAATTAAATGTAGGCCCACCCCAGCACGGTTCCGTCTTTCTGGACCTGGCCGAGCAGGAGGCGCCATCATGGGTGTTGACATTTGCCACAACAAGGACCGGAAGGTTCGGCGCAAGGAGCCCAAGAGCCAGGACATCTACCTGCGGCTGCTAGTCAAGCTTTACAGGTTTCTGGCCAGACGGACCAACTCCACCTTCAATCAAGTTGTGCTGAAGAGGTTATTTATGAGTCGCACTAACCGGCCTCCTCTGTCCCTGTCCCGGATGATCCGAAAGATGAAGTTTCCTGGCTGGGAGAACAAGATCGCTGTGGTTGTAGGAACGGTCACAGATGATGTGAGGATTCTGGAAGTATCCAAGCTAAAGGTGTGTGCACTGCCGGTGAGCAGCAGGGCCCGAAGTCACATCCTCAAGGCTGGGGGTAAGATCCTCACCTTTGACCAGCTGGCCCTGGAGTCTCCCAAGGGCAGAGGCACTGTGCTCCTGTCTGGTCCTCAGAAGGGCTGAGAGGTGTACCGACATTTTGGCAAGTCCCCAGGAACCCCACACAGCCACAGCAAACCCTACGACCGTTCCAAGGGCCGGAAGTTTGAGCATGCCAGAGACCAAAGGGCCAGCCGAGGCTACAAAAATTAAATGCTGGATCTTACTGTTAATAAAAAAAACTTTGGATGTAAAATAAAAAAAAAATTAAATGTAAATGTGGCATTTCAAAAATTAAGTAAGGAGACCCTGAGTAGCTTTTGGCTACCTGTAGTGACATACATCTCTAATCTATATATCTGGGAAGGCAGAGGTAGGTAGATCTGTTAAGTTTGAAGTCTGGTATACATAGCACACTCCGGCCAAGCAGGACCACACAGGAAGACCTCATGGAAGTGTGAGGCATGCCAGGTGGCATATTTACTCAGGGTCAGAGGTTAGAAGGGATGTGGTACCAAGCATTTCCTAACTAGCACTTGTCTCGCTTGTCTCACTGCCTGCCCTCAGCAGCTGCGGCAGCAAATGCTCCTTTACCTGTAACCCACTGAGAACTGGAGATCAACTGGCTCAAGGTCACATACAGAGCAATAGAACCATTTGAGCGTGCCTTTAATTCCAGCTAGACAGAGGCAGCGGCAGGTGGAGCTCTGTAAGTTGGACGCCAGCCTGGTCTACAGAGCTCTAGGATAGCCAGGGCTACACAGAGAAACCCTGTCTTGAACCACTGCCATCACCACCACTCTCAAAAGAAAAAACTAGGAGGGGGAATAAAAGGGGAAGTACTAGAACTCAAATTTAAGCCCAGACACGTAGCTTCCAACCTGCAGGGTCTTCTACCAGGTCCCACCAAAAGCTTTGATGGAGGAGGGTGGGGGACTCCATTTCTAATTCAGGAAAGTCCCATTAGATTTGTTTGACATCTTTGATCTCTAAACCATGCTTCCTTGCCTAGCAGACTGTGTGAAGCAGCTGAGCAGGGCGGTACAAAGACACCTGACTGGCAAAGCCCTTCAGTAAGTTACTATGCAGACAAGAGAGAGGAACTGTCCCCTTAGAGCAGCATGGTCTTACAGCAAGTGACACTCCAAGCTTTACAAAGCACAGGCTGTGCTGAGGCTGCGTTAATAAGCAGGCTAGCGCATACCTTTAGTCCTAGCCCTTAGGAGGCAGAGGCAAGCAGATCTCTGTGAGCCAGGAACTGGCTGTCCGCACAGGCTTTCGGAGCAAGACATGAGTCAGATCTGAATCTTGCTCAGGAGACTGTGACTAGGATCATGAATCTGGGCCATTTGTCTTAAAATATTTGCCATGAGACACTAGGAAAGTTATCAGTTTTCTGTGCCTGTTTTCCCATCTGCAAAATAGGAATATGATGTAGCTAGTACAGGAGCCGAGTCCATTATCTCCTGCAAGCCAACCACTCTCCAGGAGAGAGCAGCCTCACACATGCTCTCAGGGATTTAGCAGACAGGCAGGACAGAAGCGCTGACTAAGCCGCCACACTATCAGAAGAGCCGGGAAATCTGGGATTCCACTCAACTTGTCAGGTCACAGTTTGGTTATCTGTAGGTTAGGGAAGATATGTCACTAGATTTCCAGCATTCCTGGTATACCTCAAATCCCTCACTCTCCCAGCTGTCCCTGACTTCCTCCAGTTCCACCTGTGGTCTGTAAACCTGAGGACTCATCTGCAGTCATTCTCCTCAGCCTCCTTTCTAGTCTTCTCACATCTGCTTTGCTCCCTGGGACACTAAGTCCTCTGAGTTTCCCTCCCAGTTCCCACAGGCCTGGGCTGTGGGAATATAAACCGATCAGCTTTTACTTGACCAGTACACTAGTGACCCTCAAATACATAGTTCTGTCCCCAGGATCTCCTTTGAGCTCCACTGGTAAATCTTCAGCTTCCCAGTAGATATCCCCACATCTGGTTCTGAGCCTTCATATGTCTCAGACAGGCCTCACCACTTACCTTTCTCAGGTGGTTCCGGTTCCGTGTGTTCTGTGTGTTAACTGATCCAGCGAGCTAGAAACCTCAGGTACCATCTTGAGTTTTCATGGTCTCATCTCCACGCTCCCAGTGTCAAACTTAATTGGTCCCAGGGATTGAATCTGTCCTCTGGTCCCACTGTGCCTCCCATCATATAGTACTCAACTACTCCTTACTGCTGACTTCTTCCCATGGGACTGATCTACACGCAACTCAAAATCTGCCTGTGACACTCTCTTGGAAAAAGCGTCAGGTGCAGTTCCTTCCATGCGACATGCAAGGCTTCATTTCCCACTGCTGTCAGCCCGCACTACACAACGGCAATGAGCTGCCCTGGAAAGATTCTCGGAGCATATCATGCTCTATCCCCTCTCATGTCTAGAACCATGCTAACCTCTCTGTGTGCTTTCTCTGTCCTAGACTCGGTCCAAATCCTATTAGCCCATCAGCCAACAGAGATTTCCTCCTGCAGGCAATGTTCCCAGCGCTATGCATGCTTCCAGCCAATCTACACCAAAACTTCACCTAACTACATACTGTAATTATAGGTTCCATGAGTTTGGCTCCCCCTCCAGCCTGAGCTCCTGGGGTAGACACTGTCTTAGTCATCTTTAGTCCTATGGCAATTAACACAATTCTAAGCCCTCAATAAATGCCTGCTGAGCCTTTGATGGCTGAAATGTCCCTGTGTCTAGGCAGACTAGATGGCACACTGGCATCTTTGGCTCACTGCCTCAGAGTCCCTGAAGGAAACTGAGGGGCATCTTCACAGCCGTGCTTGCTACAAGAGCAGCAGCAATGTGGCTATGGCATCGCCCTGACATCTCCCTGATCATCCAGAGCAACAAGTACCGAGAGGCCAAATGCCACCGGATGCTCTTCAGCTGGCCACCCCTCATGTCTAAAGGTTATGCTCACAACTTTTAACATGGATATTTTGGGGAAATGGCAGATAAATACTTTGGGAACATACCAGAACCTGTTGCTCTATAAATGTGCAGGAGATCCTTAATTCCTTAGTCACCCACCATGCCAGCAGTAATTAAAAAGCCCAAAGGAAGCAATCAGGAGCTACTATTGGACTATTAATCTAGAACTCATGCTAGATGCACCCAAATCCAACCTGAGTACACATGTAAGCACTTCTCAAGGAATAGGACTCACCAAGCCCAACCTGCCAAGGACCTGTGGATGGTGAGCATTGTGTGAGGCTCATGCTCAGGGGAGGCAAAACAAAAACAAAACAACCACGACCATAAACAACATGTCTGTCTAACACAAAGGGCTCTTTCCTCACTGTTCATCCATCCTAGGGCATCATCCCCAAGGCCTGCACCGAGGAGGAAGGGATGTAGCCCACAGAACGAATCCAGATAACAAGCAGAGTCCATTCAAAGCACAAATACTTGTCCTCGGCAGGCCTGTGTGTGATGACCGCCTGGCCTTGACAAAAGTTCCTCAAATCAGACTCTTCCAGACTCCACCAGGAACACCATGCACTAAAGGTTGGGCTGACGGGAATCAAGGGTTACATACCCTGATCCCTGGAGTCTCTAAAGCCTATAGATAAGTCATGATTAGTCTAACATCAGACAGCAAAGTGACAACTGTGGTGTGTACTTCAGTGACTCTGCACTTTAGAGGAACAGAAAACACAATCTCTACCCATAATTAGTAACTCGCACTTCTTTTCTGTTTGAGAATGTGTGTGTGAGTGCTTTGTCTGAGCGTGTGTATTGCACCACAGTGCGCCCAGTGTACACGGAGGTCAGAGGAAGGTATCAAATTCCCTGGAGCTGGAGTTACAGATGGTTGTGGCTGCTTTGTGAGTACTGGGAATTGAACCCAGGTCCTGTGCAAGAGCAAGTAATGCTCTTAACTGATGAGGTCTTTGCCCACCCCCATTCATTCATTTTCTTGAATATTTTCATTTGACTTCCTAGTACGAGACTCTTGATTCAAAAGGTTAATGCCTTTAGAATACACCTTCTTGGATTAGGGATGAGTTGGGTGGCAGAGCCCCTCCTAGCACGCATGAGGGCCTCCCTGCATTCTATCCTCAGCACTGTATAAACTGGGCTTGGTGGAGTGTGCCTGTGATCCCAGTGCTCAAAAGATGGAAGCGGGAAGATCAGAAACTTATGTTCATCCTTGTCCACTTAGGGAGTTTGAGATCATCCAGGACATATGAACACTTGACTTAAAAAAAAAAATCTTATTATTGAGCACCCCACTATGCCAGACACTGCCTTGGGTATTTTAACCAGGCCATCTAACCCTTATAAAAACTCCCAGAGGGGGCTGGTGAGATGGCTCAGCAGGTAAGAGCACTGACTATTCTTCCAAAGGTCCTGAGTTTGAATCCCAGCAACCACATGGTGGCTCACAACCACTCGTAATGAGATCTGACGCCCTCTTCTGGTGTGTCTGAAGTCAGCTACAGTGTACTTACACATAATAAATAAATAAATCTTTAAAAAAAACAAAACAAAACAAAACTCCCAGAGGGTAAGAACTATTACCCTTATTATACAGGGAAAAATGTTGAGGTTCCAGTGAGTTGAGAACTGGCCAAAGTCACAGAGCTAATAAACAGCAGCATCAAGTTCAAATCCAAGCGGGCAGTAGTGGTGCACGCCTTTAATCCCAGCACTTGGGAGGCAGAGGCAGGCAGATTTCTGAGTTCAAGGCCAGCCTGGTCTACAGAGTGAGTTCCAGGACAGCCAGGGCTACACAGAGAAACCCTGTCTCTGAAAACAAAACAAACCAACAAAAAGATTCAAATTCAAATCCCCTCAGCTCTTGGAAAAGCACACGTGGATACAGGCAGGAGGAGCCCACAGTCCCCTCCACAGCTGCTTCCCAGGCCTCCCTTTACATCTCTCCCCTCTGTCCACAACACAGTCCCTTCAGAAAACCCTGAGAATCAGACTTGAGAAATCCTGAGAAGGCCAGTGTCTATTTACAGCTAATCAGCACCCTGTCAGCCTTGTAGACAGTTGACACTACACTTGGAACCAGGAAAAAAAAACACCACAGGCTCTGACTGGGGCCCATCTGGGACTAGAAGCCAGTTGGGCCCCAGAGGGCACACTGCCTCTGCTCTCCACCCAGGCTGCCTGCTGTCACTGGCAGCCTCCTCCTCAGAGGCACCTTCAGGTACTGGAATCTAGAACCTAAGGAAGTAGACTTCACCTTCTCACGCATTTCTTCACTTCAATCGCAGAAAACACCGAGCGAGCTTCTGAAACACCGTCCCCATCACTCTCCATCCCCGTTTGTCTATGTGGCACTGACATTTTATGCACTTGTACATTTATAGTGCTCTCTTCAACAACATTGTGGATTCTGAGGCTGGTGTCTTTGTTTCTCTTATTCACTATGATATCACTAACATCCAAAATACAAAAAAACCATTCAATCTTGTTGACTGAATAGATGGATGTTAATTCAAACGGCAGGAACGAATGTGAGAGACAACGACTGGATGTTTGCCTCCTAAGAAACCAAATCAAGCCTGTTACTGAACCCCAAGATCCCCTCCAAACACCCCCTGAAAGCCCCCCATCTCGCTATTATGCGGAAGCCCTAAGTGGGCTCAGCAGGGCTAAAGGAGGACCTGGAGCTAAGCCTGGGGAGGAGACTTGCCTCTCCAGTAAGTACAGCCCAGGAAAATTAAAAGCTCCCTCTTCAGTGAATCCACTCAGCTTTAGTTATAGGTCGTACTTTTTATTTTTGTAACCAGCCAACCCACCAAATTATAGGCCCAGGCTGTGGATAGGCACGCCAAACTCTGGGGCCAACCTAGAAGAGACACTGCCCTTTTTGGCCTGAGGGCAAGTACAGCAGTTAAGGCTGAGCACCAGTCAAACCTGAAATGATAAAGAGGGTCATCCCTCTCTGGCGGAGCCTCAGGCAGGCTGCTGCCCTGGGCAGGACAGGCTCTAGAACTCTCCCAGCAGCCACAGTGAACCCAACACTATGAAGCCTGAAAACTGTCCCCACACCTATTTTCAAATTCTTACTACAGCTGGCAAGATCCCATGTGGTCTGGTGGCTTACAGACCTCTTTAGGGTCTGCTTAACCAATCTCCTTTCTATTCCTGAACGCGTAGTTGTTTCCCAGCTAGTGGAATTTCATTATTCCAAAAAAGCTACCCCCCAACACAGCTCAGATGTTAGCATATGGCAGTGATGATAGACGGAGAACAGAGTTAGGTCCTGCAAGACTCAAGCAAGGAAACCGCCACATCCATTAAAACAGACCAAGCAGGAGCCGAAGGCCAACTGCAGTGGTGGCAGTACAGATGAAAGTCCAGCTTGACCCCAGGTACCTAGCTGGGGCCATGAGCTAGGAAGGGTACTAGCTCACCCCTGCCTCCCAAGATACAGCATGTACACCACTCAGCAGCCGGAGGGCAACAGCGTCGTGATGCAGTGAATTGCTTGTTGAAAACCTACCACAAATCAAAGTGTTTTGTGTCTCTGTCTGTACCCGTGCGTGCCTATGCACATGTGCGACCTTGACTATGGAGGCCAGAGGCTGACACTGGCCATGTTCCTCAATGGCTCCCCATCTTACTCTTTCAGATAGGATCTCTCACTCAAGACCCAGGGATCCTCTTGGACCCCAGCTCTAGATTACTGGCACAGGAACACCTTGCCCAGCTTTTACCTGGGTGCTATAGATCAAACTCAGGCCCTAAGCATCTCACCAACTAAGCCATCTCCCCGACCCAAGCACTGTTAATAACACAAATTACTTAGGAAAAGATGCCCTCCCACCTTGAAAGAAGACAAGAAAGAGTTAGAAAAAGAAAATGAGTTTAAAGTTTGGATTATAAATTGAAGCATCTACATACGGTTCAAGTGTAACGTGTGGGACCATTTCCAATCCAGTTTTATTCAAACTGTTCTGTTTCTCTAACCTCTGAGGATTAAATATTTCTCTCTCACAGATTTCAACCATTCAACTTTTAATGAGCAAGCTCATGAATGGTCGGGACCACTTACCAACTAACCTCTAATCTCTATTCCCTGATGAAAGAGTGGGCAGCCTGGCCTCCTCAGAGCCTTCTCTAGCATCAGTAAATCTTCAGGCAGAACTCTCTGTGGACTAAAGATCCATCCTGATCCAAACTCATTTCTCTGTATCCAGGCTCCTCTATTCCAAGAAGGCAGGCTTCCTGGCTGCTCTTTCCTCTTTAATCTTTCCCATCCTGCTCTGTATGGAGCAGCCTTCTCTCTCGTTCTGGAAGGACCCTCGTCACTGTTAAGGCAAGACTGAAGCAGTGCCTGGCTTCCTTCCTGTACCAGGCTGATCTTGCCCTCCTCTGATTTCTGTGTGGTTACAACTGACTGACTGACATCTCAGTACCTCAAGAGTTCCCTCTGAGTGGCTTTTTTTGTTTTTCCCTATGGAGACAAGATCTTGGGTAGCCCAGGCTAGCCTGGAACTCACTATGTAGTGGAGATAACTCTGAACCTCTGATCCTCCTGACTTAATCTCCAAATTGCAGAGGTTACAGGGGTACACTACATGCTCATTTTATGGATCAAACACAGAGCCACACGCATGCTCAATGAGTACTCTACCAACTGAGCTACATCCTGGCCTCAAGAGTGCTCTTTGTTCCTTAGAAACACATCACTGAGCAGGGCAAACCATATTCTCTTATGGGTAAAGCCAGCTTTGAGATACACAAGCTTCACAGACAATCTGAGAACACAGCCGAGGCTTCATGCTCCAGTTAAAGATACAGTTCTGCAAGCTCATTTGCCTCCCCAACCCAGGGAGCATCCTTTCTGTATTTGGTGTGCTCTAAAGCGCTCAGGAGAGTGCAGTGTGTAGAAAGGAATGACTGAGCAGAGTAGATTTGAGACTTGCCAATCTAAATGAGGTCTTTGCTTGGCTCTCTTAATCTATTCTTTGCTCTCAAAGACATAATCCTATTTTTGTTCTTGGTTGGGTTTTGTGAGATAAGATTCTGCTGTGTATCCCAGCTGCAGCTGTATCAAACCCACTATGGATTCCAGGATGGCTTTGATCTGATCCTCCTGCCTCCAAGCCACCAAGTGCCATCACACCCAGTCTGGTTCCTATCTTGTAATTACATTTTGGGGGGGGGG